>SKCR01037631.1:0-79284 GCA_019454045.1 Zanthoxylum bungeanum
GAATCGAATCAAAATGTGATGGATTCGTATTCGATTCGTTTATTAAACGAATCATAATATCAGGATTCGTATTCGATTCTTTTATTAAACGAATCGAATACGAATATTCGTTTATTCGTTTAGTCAATGATATTATTTAATAAAATAATTTACCACACTTGATTACATTAATTCTTCATAAATATATACATATGTAATATGTAATTAATATATTTACTAAAAATACTTCACCAAATATTGAAAATATTACTTTTTCTATGATAATTAACTATAATTTCTCGAATCTAAATTGAAAATTAACAAGAACTAGTAAATAAAAATAATTAAACGAATCCTAAACGAATAAACGAATTAATGAGCTTAAATTCGTATTCGATTCGTTTAATAAACGAATCGAATCGAATTGACCCATTTATTAAACGAATCCATTTTTTCAAACCCATATTCGCTTTAAAGCGAATCGAATCGAACGAATAAACGAATCCTGACCCAAATTGCCACCCCTAGTCTATCGTCATGATTAGTATCAAAACTAATCTGACCCTAATGGTTGCAGACTTTATTCTCCATAAATTAAAAAAAAAACTCATTCTTAAAATTTCAAAGATAATAAAGAACATATTTCAAGACCCATCCTATGGTCTACAACATATCAAAATAACTCGTATCAATTACAATTAAATTGATATCTCTAATTGCACTAAATATAATATTCAATATGCCATCATCATATGATGCATAAGATTGACTAGACATTCTAATAAATTTCTTTTTCGAAAAAGGAATCATCTTTTACGAAAGATGAATATTATATACTATAGACACATTAACTGTCAAACATATATATTAACTGTTACGCAGATAGTCTTGCTGTGTTCTTTTTTAGATCATATCTAATGTACGACTAATGAGGCATCTCTCAAGTCTCTTAGTTTTATATATATAAAAAACTTTATATCGAATATAATAGATACCACTTCCACTGCTTTCACGGAGAAAATAAGACTCATGTAAACCTTTTACCTCATAAACATCTCATTATTACTTTAATAATGATAATGTAATTATGATATATAACATTAGAAAGAAATTTGTACGCTCCCACTAACCCTACTATCATATATGTATTCTCTATGCTTTGATAAAATCAGACAATCTGACTGATATCAAAATTAGAGAACACAAATTTCCAGAAGGCTCATCTGAGTCTACAATAGGCTCTATAAGCTAGTATACCAAACTGTAATTTAGAAGAATACAAACTCTAGGGCCATTCCAGAATGAACTCTTCAAACAAAGAAATCACAACGGATCTCTTATCCGAAGAAACCATTCAAAAAAGCCACTTTGCATTCCGAGCTAAAATACACAGTTTAATATCAACATTAACCAACAGATCTTTAATTGTTCAATTGGTGCGACTAGAGACAAGTTTCCTCAGAATCTATAATAGATTACCGAGTATAACTTTTCTCACTGTCATACTATAAAGGTCAAACCTTTAATAAGCTCACTTTGCTTTTGCTACGCAAACCATTTGTACACTTTATGAACGATTCACAACGAAAGCTTAATCAAGTTCTGTAACGATCGGGAATCTCAACTACTGTTACAATGTGGGACGAGTGTCACATATTATAAATCATTTTTGGAAACATATACCCTCATGAGATGACTTTGGGAACAATCGGTAAATTCTTCAAGAATCCGATATTAGATGCTATGATGTTCCATTTCGGACAACCCATGGTATTTGGGCCATAACAGTCTCATATAAACTCCGATTTTTATGAATTTTATAGTGCCGAAAATATAAGATCAAGACCTATAACTTTTATGTTGAAAACTTTTCCAAATTCAAAGCCGAAGCATGTCAAACATGGGACTAAAAAATATAGGTGAATAATATATGAGGATGAGTCTAGACAATTCTCAAAACATCTCAATTTTTCCTAGTTTATTTCATTAAATTATACACAAAAATTATCAAACAAGTCCTAGTATATATATGAACTTTAGTTATGACCAAATCATCAGCATCGATGTTAATAGCAAGGAATACGGTTTGAGCACCAAAGTGCATGCATTTAAGCCCAAATCTTTAGCCAATTAAGAAGGACCATTAGAAAACTACCCAGAAGCAACATTTTAAGTACAAGCGTCATCGGTAGGCAATATCAGTAAGCTAGGAAGCCCTAGGCCCCCATAGATAAGTAGATATATTGGAACTCGAATAGAGAAGCTCATAAGCAGTTGGAGCTTGGCAAGGAGAATATAGAGAGTTAAGTAGCTAAAATATGAGAAAGAATATTAAGATCAAGTTGAACAAGTGGAGATAAAGAAGTATCGAGTACAAGCATTGTTACTAATGACAAGGATCACTCCTGTAAACTTATCGATTCCGGAAAGGGAACATGGGAAGCCTAACCGTGGAGACACTAATATTTCCAGTGAGAGTCAAAAGTACCAGCTAAGAAGAACCCGATCAAGTCAAATAATTGTTGAGTACAAGTAGAGGTCCATAAATGAGATAGTCAATGATACTCGGTGAAGATCTTATGAAACGAGAATGAGGTAGTACCTCTCACTAGAGAACTTAAGGGATATTCACTGAAGCTATGAACTCTGAAGCAGTTTCCCAAGTATGACAAGAGGCAAAACATGAGTTAGATATTACGAAATATGGAGAATATCATATACTTACTAGCCAAGTAGTAAATTATTAGCCAGGCAAAGACCTTCGTTGTTAAGTCAAATAGAATTCCCGATGATACAGAATAGTTACAGCAAAGTAAGAGTTCACACAGATAAATTAGTGTACAAGCTCTAGTTAGTGGTATATTACAGTGGATGAGATAAAGGCGATGGGTACATAGTCAGTTTAAGCTGAGGGTTTATAAGAACCCATGAATCCTGTGATCTATAGTAAGATCCCAAGTTTAAAGAGGATTCGAGGACAAATCCTATTTAAGGGGGGATAATTTGTAACGATCGGGAATCTTAACTACTATTACACTATGAGACGAGTGTCATATAATATAAATCATGTTTGGAAATATATACCCTCGTGAGATGACTTTAGGAAAAATCGGTAAATTCTTCGAGAATCTGATATTAGATGCTACGATGTTCTACTCATAATAGCCCATGGTATTTGGGCCATAACTTTCTCATACGAACTCTGATTTTTATGAATTTTATATCACCAGAAAGCTGAGATCAAGACCTACAACTTTTGCGTTGAACACTTTTCCAAAGTCAAAGAAGAAGTTGGTAAAAAATGCGACTCAATAATCTGAGTGAATATTACCCGAGGATGAGTCTAGACAATTCTCAAAACTTCTCAAATTTTCCAAGTTTATTTCATTAAATTATAAACAAAATTTATCAAACAAGTCCTAGTATATATATGTGTGGTACTATTCGCATTTTCAAAATAAAAAAAGTAGAGAATAAAAACGTGCAGGAGAGAAAGAATAAGAAGAAGAGAAGAAAAATGAAGAAGAAGGAAAAAAGAAAGAAAGAAAAGAGAGAAGAAAAGAGAAGAAGAAGCAAAGAAGAAGATGAGTAACAATTAAGGCTTGGAAAAGTGATGGAAATCAATGGAAAAGAGGTAAGAAAAGCATGACCCAAATTGTAATATTTTGAGTTTTAATGATTTGATAATTGTAGAATGTTGAGAGTTGGAGTATGATGATGATTGAATGATTGTTTTGCTAATAAAATGATGATTGTGGGAATCACCAACTTGCTAAATTCGGGTTTGAAATTAAATAAAGGTTATAGTATGGACATGAGTTAATATTGAGAATGATTTTGATGATGTTTTGGATATTTATTGAGGTTATTTGCTTGGGTGGAATGTATGGGGGAAGTGTTGAGCATATTGAGTATAAGAGGATGAAGATAAGACCAGAATTTGGCCTAGCTGCGTCGTGACGCGAACTGGGAATTTTCCTAGAATACATTTCTGGATTGATCCGCGTCGTGACGCGTACTGGGAAATTTCCCAGGTATGCTTCTGGAATGATGCGCGTCGCGATGCGCAATGCCATGCATCGCGATGCGTGATCAAAAGATTCTCCAAATCAGTTTTAAACCATTCTAATTTCACCATAGCATGTTAGAGACCACCCTAAAGGTCTCGTATCAGCTCGTATACATAGATTACATCTTTATATAAATATGATACCTATCAGAGTGATAGCAACCACTTAAATATGTAAATTTAGCTTGATTCTGTAGTACGTCTCTTAGTCCATTTCTAATCTAGTTTATCAAATATAGATCATCGCAGAAATCATAATTTTCTTCGGCAGAGTAATCTGTGCTAGTCAGATTCTAAACCTGTGAGTAAACACTACCCTTTTAAATTGACTTTCATTTTATTATTTTCATATCAGACTTTTTTTTAAACTTTAGGGCGTTAGATTATTTTTATTACAGTTATTTCATAAAATTTTATGATTTAAGTTATGTTTGAGAAAGAAATGTTTTCAGAGCATGAGTTTTATGTTTTCAAGGCTTAGGGGAAAAACTCACATCAGTATGTAACTTGATTTAGATATGGAATTGACGGACAACATATGTGCACATGTAGAGGACTGGGGGCGACGATACGTAACTCCCCCAGATCCTAGTTCAGGACTGGGGATGATAGATGCCCATAGAACCTAATTTCAGTGCTTGGAGGGCAACATAGATCAACACCCCCAGTTATAGTTCAGTGGCTTGGGGGACGACGATACATAACGCCCCAAAACCACTAGTTTCAGGGACATGAGTGGCATGATTTGAGGGACATCAATACGTAATGCCCCAAAGTCATGGATTTGCACTCCTGCTCTAGTTAGGCGTATGAGGGGACGTCGATACGTAACGCCCCCATACGTCAAGTTTTTCAGAAACAGATTAGTTTTCAGATATCAGTTTTTCAGAAAATAGTTTTTAGAGATCAGATATTAGAAACAGTTTTCAGAAGACAGACATTTCAGAAACAAATTTTCAAAAGCAGATTTCAGAGGTAGTTTCCAGAAGGAAGTTTTCTAGAAAATAAGGTTTTTAGAAACAACATTTTTATAAGAGACTTTCAGGAAAGAAAAATTTTACAAAAGAGTTTTCATACTAGATTGTTTTCTTGGGGGACTTTAGTTTTGGAACCAAACACTTTCATCGTAGTATTTCAGTTTTCATCCACTCACTTAGATCGTAACACGATCTAACCCTCCACTCCCAGTTTTCTTATTTTGCATGTATTCTCGGAGGACGAGATCAGGAGGACATGTACTGATGCAGTCACTAACGTATGGAGTCCACCAGTTCAAGTAAGAGAGATTGGGAGTCCAGTTAGAGTCAAGTAGAAGTCATGTATTAGTCTTTGATTATGTGACAGTCATTGTAAAAACAAATGTTACTAAGTATATAGTTATTAATATTGAGTTTGTATTTCATTTTGTCGAGTTTGGGCATTGGTCCCATACATAAGATATTTAAATAGAGAAAAGAGTGTTAGTATTTGTTCATGGTTAGAGAGTCAGAGGCTTAGGGGAATAGTACGGTCTATTCCCTGTCGGTAGCATCTACCAGATTGGGGATGTTACAAGTTCAAAACTTGATCGTAGTAAGCTATGAACAATCTTAGATCTATGGTTTAATACTAACTTCCGAAATCAATATCAAATACCACTCCCACTATAAGTTATAGGATAATTTCTTCGATAAGAAAATAACAGAACAATTAAGTATCAAATACTTCGCAAATGATTCTGACATCCTATTGGACTTATATGGAAGATCTCTAAGGGTCTTTTCATATTATTAATTATGTAGTTCCATTTATAATTTATCACTCTCACAAATGACTTCAACAAGTCAAGTTTTTTCTACAATCATCAATATCCGATGTTACACAATAAGTAATAAAATAATTTAATTACCCGGGATCGTAGAAATGGTATTCTATCAAATAGAATACAATATTCTATTAAATAGAATGAATGATAAACTTTACTCGTACCTCCGAGGCGCAAATACTTTCAATTATATAACCATTATACAAAAGAAATTTTCAAATCTTAAACATTTCAAGATTCGAATTTTCTACCTGTAATATCATATACGTAACTGTAGAAACTAATGGAACCTTAATTAAATGGATGAATTAGTGTTTCTGGAGCATATCCCCAAGATGATTGAAACTACTTCGGTAGAACTCAATATCAAGCGAATCAAATCGTATAAGATTCGATTTCTCCTACTAATCAATTTCATCAAGATGGAATCGTAGAAGAATTATATTGAGTAAGAATCATATTCATTCAATAACCTTAGAACTAATTACCTTAAATTCATAAGTTTGATCATATCAAATATCTTTGAACAATTCAAAGACTCACGATGAATTTTAAAGATACAGTTTTCAAAACTTCAGATGGAATATCTTTGAAACAGTTAAAATATTCTATCATCGTTTCATCATAAACATGTAACTAAGTCACGACAATTCATTGACTAAGTTACGAAGTAAAGAAAACTACCTTAAGTAATTTACAATTCATTAAAGTATATACATCTAATGTATCAGTTTAATAAATTTTCCATTCCAATGATAATCATTAGTTAAATGAGATTTAATCATCTTCCCGAATATAATATTCATTAAATGGATAATGATATGCGGTGTGATCTCGTATCAGACCATCCTTTACCATATTGAATAAGCATCTAATACTTAAGTGATAAAATCTCATAAAATAATGTTCTAAGTTATTTACTTAACTGAATATTCTCCTTAATGTTTATTTATTCGTCAATGACACTACTAGTCATATTAAAAATATATAACAATTATTTATAAAGAACAGGTAATTATCCAATAGTCGCAAGTTCTGATATCAAATATCAAAACAACCATTCAACAATATTTTAAATAACTAGACATGAGATCTGGTATCCAATACCCATAGTTGTCGTATTGTGAAAATTGATATTTTCTACACACAACTATATGCATCTTCTTTCTTTAGCTTAATTATTTTTCCTTCAACTATTTACAACAATTGTAAATAATTGAAAAGTAAATAGTGTCGGACATGTGACCTCTAAATGTCAGTAAATTCAAGTAACGTCATTATTAGATAAACAAATACCTAATGGGGTTTTCTTAATGCCAGTGAAGAATCTCAAGACATGAACCAATTCATGTCAATCTTTACTGCATAAGAAACTATTCTCTCTAGAATGATTATATCATAGTCTATTCGAATTAGAAATTATTCTAGAAATCTGCAACCATAAAAGAAGTTAGAAAACATATATAAAATATGCATATAGTTGATAAAAGTTTAATTCTATCCAAATAATAGAATAAGGAAAAAAAACATAAGCGATAATTTTCATAATATTACACACTGCCTTTGTTATGGATTTTTAACCCAGCAATGCCTCCCACTACTTTACGTAATACCGTAATCCCCAACGAAAAATGAGAATTCAATAATTAAATCGAATTTCATAATGGGAAGTGGACCCCATGAATATATTTCGACTCACAGCTTTGGCACGTTCTCGCCTACGTATATTCACAAGTAGATAACTCATTGTGACAGCTTTGGCACGTTCACAGAAGGCGAATCAAGGCTTCACTTGTGAGTGACAAAATCAGGCTCCGATGTAGTCCTAACAGCTTTGGCACGTTCAGGATTTCCTCTTTCACTTGAATTTGTCTCTTATCATATAAATTCTACCGGCACAAATAAACTACCTTCAGCCATAACTGCACAGCTTTGGCACGATACAACTATGGCATTATGAAAATATTCACATCCGTATTGACAAGGCGGACGAAGTAATAAGTATTCTTAATACTAGTCACTTTAAAACCTTATTTAACGGGGATTTTCCTAAAAAATGTAATTCACTTTATTTAATCAAATTAAATAAATACATGCATGTAAAAAGTAAAGATTAGATTAAATATCAAATTTAAAGGGCTAATCATATCATGGGTTCAGAATCAGACTCGCTTTGACACCATTTTGTTGTGATTTTATCAGGGTGGTGCAGCGGAAGAAGCGCGGTTCGGGTGAAATCGTAGTTTAAAATTTTTAAACTTACGAATAAATTATTCAATATCCAATATTAATAATTCAATCATATTTCACCTAAACATATTTATTCGATATCAAATAACGACATAAATAAATTAGAAACACTGCGAAACTTTTACAAAAAGGTTTTTCCCGTAAAATAGCATAAAACACGTTTCCGACCGAACCGACCGACAAATGCACATGGGGACTGGCCCGGTCAACTCCAATATCATTGGACAGTTCTTGGGCTGCCCGAATAGTGACCAGTTCATTGTTTGGGCAGCCGTTACCCGGTAACGCCGTTTTTCACTGTTTTCATACTTTTTCACTCCGAAATAATTTCCGATAAATATTTTTCTTGGGCAATTAAAATAAACTAATTTATTCTAATTAAAAGTACTCAAATAATAGATTTTTATTCCAAAAATCAGATTTATCACTAATTATCGTGAAACCCCAATACTTTATATTTTGATCATTTTAGTCATAATTTGCCAAATATAAATTTAAGTGATTTCAAATCACTACCAAAATGATTTATACATATCATATACATCAAAATAAAACTCACAACACAAAATCCCAATTTTCTTCAAATTGTTGTGCTCAACATTTTCAATTTTGTGCAATTTGGTCTAAATTTGTTCAGAACAACTTTGAATGATTTCCAATCAACACCAAATTAATTATAAATCTAATACACATAATTATTCAACACATATATGAAAAGCCCCAATTTTGGTGGAGGTATAAAATTAGCTAAAATTAAGCAAATTCAATCTCTACAACACCAAACAAGTCTCACCACTTTGAAATAACTCAAGAATAATTCTAGGTCATCAATGAGTGGCCTAACAACTCTAGAATGGCAACATGATCATCAAATGACCAAAAGAAAGCTTAATAACTATTTATAAGCTTACTTTACTTAACATACATGCTAACACCTTTCATTCAAGCTTCCATCATTACTTAAGATATTTATAATTTAATTATATTAATCAATTAATAATTAAATTAATAATTAAATATAAACATCTTAAATATATATTATATTTACTTTAAATAATCCAAATACATATATTAATGATATATGTCAAATATCATAATTTGACATTTAATTAATATGTCTTTAATAAAATCAAATATTAAATACAAATACACATTAATTAGGAAATGACAATAAAATCCTAATGCATGTATCTTTCGTTTAACCGTTAAACGATTTATAAATAATCAGTATTATTCATAAATGTTGCCCTAGTGCTCAGTATATTTCATTAGTGAGTCTCTCTAGGTTCAGGCATATCCATCATAAAATCTAATTTCGTATCCGTAATTTACCGACCCGTAAATTATGACGACCACATATAAACTCGCTGAACCATACAGGTCGAGGTCATCGCATACGTATAATCCTTCAGTCACAGATTTTCGAATTATTCCAGAGATATAGATATTAACATCAAATCTCTATATGTATAATCCTGTTGACGATACTATTAGAAATCTCTTATTAGCACTTAGAACTCACTTCTACAGTGTACCATGAATCCATGAATTTAACGGATTGCTAATCCCATAATGAATACCTATGCCATGTACACAGGACTGACAGATCCTATCTTGATACTCACAAGATATCATGAGCATGAGTCAACACCCAACGAATAGGCGAAGGTCTGATCTAAATAGATCGATGACATGACTGCCATCAAAGTATGGAGGATGACTTATATATCCACAGTGGTATCTCAAGTCAAAGAATCATTATGCTACTCTACCCGAGAAGATTCTTATTGACATTGGTGTACCATCTATTAGGTAATCTTCGGTGAGTCGTTCAGTGTTTATCAAATAAATACCTACACGTCTATACGAGTCTCGCAAGACTCATGGTTCATTGGGATAAATCATCGGACCAAGTCACGATATACGACATGTATTGGTCTCAACAGATTTTACTAACTGACCTGTGTTAGTAAATCTTGACCAAGAACTTTATTTAATAATATATTTCTAGTAATGACACTTTCATATATATATATATATATATATATATATATTATATATATATATATATATATATATATATATATCACTAAACATGATTTAATTTCAATCTAATGATTTAGATCGAATATATATAATAAAAGACCAGAGGTACAACCATCATAAGTAATATTATGGAAAATGTATTGCTCATATTCATGAATCAGACATAATACAATCCGGATTGGCACTCCGAGCACCAACCCTAACACCTATATGATCATATCATCTATATAGAAAAACAAGTAAGTTGTGAAGCCATATATTATAGATAAACAATGAGGTGTCGACCATATAATTATGAAACCATATGATAGAAAAAAGCGGTGCAACTTATGATACCAGGTCCTAGGGGCTTGTTTAAGTCCATATAGCGCTTTATGTAGTAAAAAAACATGATGTGGATTGTCCTTGTCAATGAAGCCAGGTGGTCGAGACATATAGAATTCATTTGTTAAAGTACTTTAAAGAAAAGCATTATTGAAATCTAGTTGGCTGAGGGACTAGTCGAAAATAGTGGCAATGTTGAGAATGAGTCAAACAGTAGTGGATCTGATAATGGGGCTAAATGTTTTCGTCTAGTCTATGTCAAGTATCTGATCAAAGCCTTTAACGACCAAGCGTGCTTTATAATTCTCAATAATACCATCTGAGTTCCTTTTGATTCGGTTAACCCATTACATCCTTCTAGACTCTGATTAGGCTTCGAATAAACAAAGGTCCATGTTTGGTTGTGAAGAAGAGCATCAAACTCTACAAACATATAGCTTGCCACAACTAGGGACCTTTTAAAACATGGCTGATACATGTGGGTTAAGTTGGAGAGTCAGACATTGTAGTCGTAAGTGTAGCGGAAGGCGCGGTTCGGGCGAAATCGTAGTTTAAAATTTTTTAAACTTACCGAATCAATTATTCAATATCCAATATGACTAATTCATTCACATTTCACCAACATATTTGTTCGATATCAAATAACGACATAATTAATTTAGAAAATATCATGAAACTTTTAAGAAGATTTTTTTTTCTTTGTAAAACATCATAAAACGTGTTTTTGCTCGAACCGACCAACCAATACATATGAGGGCTGCCCAGGTCAGCCCCAATAGTATTTGGGCAGTTCATGGGCTGCCCGAACAGTTACCAATTAACTGTTTGGATAGTCGTCACCCGGTAAGGCCGTTTTTACCGTTTTCGTATATTTTCACTCCGAAACACTTTGGACAATTATTCCAATGCCCGATACACATCCAATACATTTAAATAACATATTTTTCATCACCAAAATTACAGAATTTCCATATCTGATATGGGTGCCAAAACTATCATTTTTCATGCTTTAATTCCAATTTTCTCAATATTAATCAATTAGTATTAACACCAATCAAAGTCTCTATAACATCCTCAATCCGGGAGATGTTACTGACAGAGAATAGGTCGAACTATCCCCCTGAGCCTCTGACTAACTGTCTGTAATCATCTTAACTGAACTAATCTCAAATGACGTTCTCATGTATAAGGACCATTGCCCTGACTCGATAGCATAAAATGCATCAAAAATGCTCTTATATTGTACTCATTAGTACTACACATCACAACTATACTAATTAACACATTAGCACATTGCAATAACTTATTCAATACAGTGCATGACATACAACTTTTACTTTAACACTGACAATACTGAAACTCTATACACACTCTGGTGGACTCAGACCCTCTAGTGACTGCCATCAGTATCCATCCTCTCGAGCTCATCCTCCGAGTAACATGCAAAATAAATAAACTAGGAGTGGGGGGGTTAGATCGTTTGAACAATCTAATGTTAGTGTCCTAGACATGCCCAAGGATCCTAAACAAGATTTATGTGTGAATAAAATCAAAGAAAGTTGTGGAAAAACTTACAATGATCGGATGAAGTTGAAGACTTTTTCTTTGTTGTATGAAAGCTCCAAGCTTTGTTGAGTGTTTCCAACACTTGGGTGAGTTTCCCTATCACCTTCTTTTAACTCTTGAAGTGCTAGCTTGCTTGAAATTTTGCAACAAAATTTCCAAGGAGAAGAGAAGGCTCACGGTTTTCATGAGAAAGAGAGAAGATGAATAGTGTTTTGTTTTACAAAACTTGTTTCCAAAACATTAGTTTCTAAAACTTAGTTTGTGTGTTGTTAAATGCCACATTTAAGTAAGACAACCACTTCCATCAATGATTGACATTTGATGTAAGTGAGTGGGTCCCACCACTTTGAATTCAAAATTCAAGTTAGCTTACACAACACACTTTGGGCTTGGGTTCGTTTAATCCGATTAAACGAATTTTTCGTCACGACGTAATTAAATCCAATTTAATTAAATAATAATGCCTATCAAAATTATTACGAAAGTCGCTTACGAATTAATTCTAAATTAATTCGTTCGCTTGAATTAAAATCCAATTTTAATTCCGTATTGAAATCCAATTTCAATTAATATATCCAATATATTATTTTAGCTCAATTAAATAAATTAAATAGAAAAATTCAATTTAACTATTAAATTTATTTTGCTGATTAATTTCAAATTAATCGCGCTCTCTCTCTTTTCTAGACGAATTTATTCCCAGATAAATTCTTGCCGTAATTAATCCCAGATTAATTTTCTCTCTCATAATTAATCCCAGATTAATTCTGTTCGAGTCAAATGTCATCGGTAAATTTTGGGAAGCGACCCAATAGATCTCTGGAATGTTGGCAGTAAATAAGGTTGCCAGACCATCCGAACACGTGCGTACCCCGTACCACGTTCTCACTGATTTACAAGACATGGTTGGCTTCTAGCAAAGCACCGTGCCTACCTAATTCTCCAAAATATTCAACATGGAATATATAATCTGTATCTGGCGTAGTATACAATGTATTGGGAATACGATCCAGTATCGGATGTCACATGCTAGGCCTAGGGCTGGAATTGTGTCTGCCCGTACGAGACATATATCGGATCACTAGCAACTAATCTCTGTAATCGGATAATCATGACCTAGTCATATTATCCCGATAGCTGCAGCATTTAAGAGTACTAATTCTGTATCCATGCGTGATCATAATCTCCATATGACTGAAGTGATACTTCCATCTTGACATCACACCCAATACACTACGATTCTCAGTATACCCAGAAGAGGCGTACACAGAACCTGTTAAAGCTCCGGATGACCAAAACCAAAGTATACTGATTGTCACAAGTATTAGCGATGCAAGTCTTAGGTTAAGACCACATACACCTACCCTGATTCGAATTCACATAGACACATAGTCATACTACCAATGAGACTCCGAGGGGTCTATCCATAGCGAAGCTGTTCCCGGTCCAACTGCTAACAGAACCTCCTATCACACTTGCATAAGTATCTAATACTTAAATATATGAGAACTATGTCGTTAAGCTTCCATAACGCTCACAAGTGTAATACTAGCATATTCCACATTATCGATGTCCAGTCTCGATAATACTACGACTAGGGATATTTAATGATTAAACATTTCGTGGATTAATACTGTCTCATATCTTATTAATCCGGTACTAATCATATGGACTTTTATCATTTATATATCCAAGTAATCCAATTACAAAATGATAAAAGAGCAATTTCCTTTGTCACATAGTTAATTTGTTCAAAAACACCATGTCTGTTACAAATAGTGATGCTATGGGTCATAATTGTCCAACAATCTCCCACTTGGCCTATAGCCAATCACTCAAGTGTCCAACACTTGAACTATGAACGGGTCGCTCAAATTTGCTGAGAAATAGCTTTCGTCAGCGGATCTGCAAGGTTATCATCTGAAATGATCTTTTCGATCCTCACATCACCACGATGTGTGATCTCACGAATCAGATGAAACTGTCGAAGTACATACTTGGATCATTGATGAGACCGTGGTTCCTTAGCTTGTGCTGTAGCCCAGCTCAGCTGCTAACAGAACTACTTCTAATCCAATTAGGAATTTTATAGATCCAAAATGCTTCTTTTGCTGCCTCAGCCGCATCAATATATTCCGCTTTTGTTGTTGAATCGGCAACAATATCTTGCTTGGAAGATTTCCAGCTCACTGTTCCGTTGTTCAAACAAAATATGTACCCTTATTACTACTTACAATCGTCTTTATCGGTTTGGAAACTTGCATTGGTGAACCCATTCACCTCAAGTTCTCCTTCTCCATATACTAAGAAAGTATCCTTAGTTCGTCTAAGATACTCAAGGATGTTCTTTACATAAATCCAGTGACCATCACCTGGATCGGCCTGATTGTGACTGCAGATGCTCAAAGCATATGAGACACCAGGTCGCGTACATATCATGGCATGCATGATCGATCCGACTGCTTAAGCGAACGGGATCCGATTCATTGAATCTCTCTCATATTGAGTTTTAGGACACATGTCCTTAGATAGAGAGACGCCATGTGACACCGGAAGCAGCCCCTCTTGGACTGATCCATGTTGAATCTCTTCAACACTTTGTCAATGTACGAGTTCTAGGAGAGTGCCAATAACTTTTAGATCTATCCCAATAGATTCTTATTCCTAGAATAAAGGTTGCCTCTCCCAAGTATTTCATGGAGAATTTTAATGAAAGCCAATCTTTCACCGATTTTAATATGGGAATGTCATTACTAAGAAGCAATATATCATCAACGTATAGGACAATCATTATCAGTGCGCTCCCACTAACCTTTTTATATACACAAGAATCATCTTTGTTTTGAATGAAACCATATTTTAATATGACCTCATCAAAACGTTGGTTCCAAGAAAGCAATGTTTGTTTCAATCCATAAATGGATCGATTTAACTTGCAAACCTTGTTTGCACATTTTGGCATGAAAAACCGTCAGGATGTTGCATATAAACATCCTCCAAAAGGTTTCCGTTAAGAAAAGCGATTTTGACGTCCATCTGCCATATTTCATAATCGAAATATACAGCATTAGCAAGCATTATCCGAATGGATTTAATCATGACAACGGGTAAAAGGTTTCATCGTAATCAACACCATGTTGATGACGATACCCTTTCGTTACAAGCCTAGCTTTGTACGTTTGTTTGTTGCCATCTATGTATGTCTTCACCATGAAGACCCATTTGCTACCAATATGCACAATGCCTTCTGATACATCAACCAGTGTCCAAACTTGGTTGTATACATGGAATACATATCGGACTTTATGGCCTCATACGTAGCCGGTTCATCTTCCTCAATAAGATTAATATCTACATGAGGTGAGATCAGAAACTCATACCTCTAAGGTTGTTTTCTGACTCTCTCCGACCTACGCGGTTCTTGTGTATTAGAAGATTATGGAACAGTCTCATCCCTGATGAACTGTTCGTGTTCCGTGAGGGGATCAGTGCCAGGTCCAGTATTACTCTGATTTTCATCGAGTTCTACTTTCCTCCCACTTACCACTACATTTAGGAATTCCTCTAAGGAAAACTGCATGGAGAGCAACAAATACCTTGTTCTCTTGTGGGTTGTAGAGGTAATATCCTTTGGTTTCCCTATGATAACCAATTACAAATAGGCACTTATCCGATTTGGGTTCTAGTTTGGCACCATCCAAACGTTTAATATATGCCCAGCATACTTGTAGACACTGCATTTTTACATAAAAGCTCGATGATGAGTTTCGTATGGAGACACTACCCGATAAGTTGCGAAAGTTACGGGAAACAAACGTCGGAAGGGAAAATTCAAAAATAAGTACATCCTCAGATTTAATTCGCTTGTCTAATCTCGAGTTCGCTCGATGGATCTCCGTTTTAAATGTTAGCCTCGGCCCAAAATCCCAGCAACCCACACCAAGCCATGTGCCCAAGCCCACACACAACCAAGCTACACGCCCAAGCCCACCAACAACCAAGCCACAAGCTCAAGCCCACAAAATCCAATCCAAAATTCAAAACATATTTAACACATGCCAAAATCTAAATAAATCACCTTCCAAATTAAAAATATTCCCCTACAAAAAATATACAATATTTCTTTCCTAAATAATTTAATTAAATGCATCCCCTTTATGGCTTGATTTGTTTCCTTTTTTGAAATCCCATGCATGAGAAACCCTAGCACACTATTTTAAAAGACACCAAAATCCAAACCCTCTCCCCCTTCCTTCACTCTGATTCACGGCACCACACTGACTCTCACAGCCAAAGAACAAAAACACCAAAAAACAAACCCTAATAAGCTCTCTCTCTCTCATATCTCTCCTCTCTCTTGGCCACAATCATCAAGCAACGAAGACACACAAATCTTTCACACACGGCTCACTCTTTACTCAACACATACAGACACGCACTCATCAACTGACGATATCCATGTGAATCACAAAGCAAAACCATTGACTCTCTCACTCAAAGTAGCCCACCACGTAGCCACACACACGCCCTTAAGCAACCATTCACCCACGTTCAACACATAGCGACCAAACACACACACGGCACCGCACAAAGTCACACACTACTACACGTTGAACACACACACACACGTCAAGACAAATCGACAGCAAAAGAATCCTTCAACAGTAGCCCCTTCACCGAAATAACACACCACAAAACCAGCCCCTGCAATCACAAAAAAATAACCCAAAAAACACCCCAAAATAGTGAGTAAAACAACCCAAAAACAGTCCAAAACAGCGACGGAAGACGGAGAAAATAGCAAGCAAAATAGCAGTGAAACTGAATCAGAAAACCAGAAAAGTTATAGAACATTAACCCTTCCGGCGATGACGTAATGCACTTCCGAGGAGCAACTTAAAAGGTAAGACCTGAGGGCCCCCTTTACTATTTATCTCTCACTCAAAGCAGCCCACCACGTAGCCACACACACGCCCTTAAGCAACCATTCACCCACGTTCAACACATAGCGACCAAACACACACACGGCACCGCAAAAAGTCACACACTACTACACGTTGAACACACACACACACACGTGTCAAGACAAATCGACAGCAAAAGAATCCTTCAACAGTAGCCCCTTCACCGAAACAACACACCACAAAACCAGCCCCTGCAATCATAAAAAAATAACCCAAAAAACACCCCAAAATAGTGAGTAAAACAACCCAAAAGTAGTCCAAAACAGCGACGAAGGAGAGAAGAAGAGAAAATAGCAAGCAAAATAGCAGTGAAACTGAATCAGAAAACCAGAAAAGTTATAGAACATTAACCCTTCCGGCGATGACGTAATGCACTTCCGAGGAGCAACTTAAAAGGTAAGACTTGAGGGCCCCCTTTACTATTTATCTTTTCAATTATTCCTTGTCGATCACTCGCATGCATCGTTATGTTTTATATATAGTTTCATTTATGTTGGGTTAATGATTACGTGCTATCTCTTACGGTATATCGGATGGAAACCCAGACGTAAATTCCGTAGCCAAATCCGAATGGACGGTAGTGCGGTCTGTACTTGGGATACAACTCCACGTACCGCTTGAGAAACTTTCGAGCATATGTTTTCATTTGTTATTTAATTTTTTGTTCATTCATCGTTTATGTTTTATTATTTCGTTATTTACTTTCCGCACGTTATTGATTTATTTATTTATGCATTGCTAATCTAGTGCGCATGGGCTAACTACGTTGGATTAAAGGTCCTCCATTTGAGGGAAATGCCTAAAGGCTACCTATACCACAATGTTTTTCTGTGCCGGACGAAGTATACTTGATTGAATATGAAATACGTTCAATCGGGCATACGAGGTCCCATATAAATGTTGGCCTTGGTCGCATCTCTTTTATTATTATGTTATTTACTTTTTGCGCATTATTGCTTTTTTTATTCATGCATGGCTATCTAGTGCGCATGGGCTAATCATGTTGGGGTTAAAGGTCCTCCATTCGAGGGAAATGCCTAAAGGCTACCTTTACCACAATGTTTCACCGCACCGGATGTCGACCTTGGTCGCATCTATTTTATTATTATGTTATTTTCTTTCCGCTTGTTATTGGTTTATTTATTTACGCATTGTTATCTCGTGCGCATGGGCTAATCATGTTGGGGTTAAAGGTCCTCCATTCGAGGGAAATGCCTAAAGGATACCTTTACCGCGATAATTTGCCGCGCCGGATGAAGTATGCTTGATTGAATGCGAAATACGTTCAATCGGGCATATGAAGTATGCTTAGACTGTAGACATGGTACAGAGGTGGGGGACGCTGTCCGGGCTCGCGGCCCGGTCGGGAGTACGGAATAGCCCGCAGGTGACTAAATCGAAGAATGAAGGAGTCGCCACCCAGTGTGAACTGGGAAATAATTTAATGCCGCACTCACCCCTCGCAAGGGAAGACCTCAAACCGTTGGATTCAGAATGGTCCATTACTTATGCCAATTGTAATGAAAGGATTTATGCAATAGTATAACCAAGTCTTATGAAACACATGCAAGATAATTTAATCAACACCCAAGTTTGTACACCCATAAAAGTAAATAAAATAAAAAATGAGCGCATAATTCCATAAACATATCAAATAAAGAAATGCGAAAATATAGATAAATAATAACTGTAAAAAGCATCAATAATAAAGTGAGATGATTAAGTATGTAATGAAAAAGAAATGACCAAAGAAGCAAACATGCATGAAATATGAGGAAGAGAAGTCGATTCACTGTATGCACATTCATATAGCGTTCAGAAACGCGTTCGAATGGTAAACAGAATGCATGCGTTCGAGTAGTGTTTGGAAACGCGTTCGAACGGTAAATAGAATGCATGTGTTCGGGTAGCGTTTGGAAAGGCGTTCAAATGGTAAACATAATGCATGCGTTCGTATAGCGTTCGGAAATGCAATCGAAATGAAAATGAGGCAGATTGCATGCGTTCGTGTAGCGTTTGAGAACGCGTTGGAACGAGATTACCAAAGTGGTATCTAAAATGACATAAACGCGTGCGTGAGTATTTTTCAAGCTGTACATGGAGTTATATCCCAAGTACATACCGCACTACCATCCATTCGGATCCGGCTATGGAATTTATGTCTGGGTTTCCATCCGATGTACCGCGAGAGGAAACACTCAAGCATTAACACATCATGAATGCGAAGTGAAAAATGAAAAATGATAACCAAAAAGACGAATAGCGAAATCAATAGAAGAAGAGCGCGACAAACTATGATAAATGAAGCCTTTAGGCATTGTGGGACACAGAAACTGGGCGACGCATGCTGTCCCGGGCTCGCGGCCCGGTCTGGAGTACGGAGTAGCCACGGAGACTAAACCGGAGAATAATGGAGTCGCCACCAGGTGTGAACCAGGAAAATGAGATTTAAGGCCGCACTCACCCCTCTCAAGGGAAGACCTCAAACCGTTGGGTTCGGAATGGTCCCTTACTTATGTCACTTGTAATGAAAGGATTTATGTAATAATTTAATCAAGTTTAAGTACCACTTATTTCCAAGAGTATCATGCTTCTAAATTCACATGCATACATCAACAAGTTCATCTAAATTTACATGTAACACATATCTGAATTTGCATACAGCCTATTAGCATGTAATCTATGTCTCAATTTGCATACATAAAGATTAACATACGGCAAGCATACAAGTTAATAAACACATTATACTCATACATGTGGGGAATACAGATGAATGACACCAACACAATCTTGCGTAATACAGAGGGGCAATAAGGTTAATCATACGTAGGGATAGCTACTAGGAAAACTATGCATGAAATCTGATGAAAAGGGACTCAGTTCAGTGGGTGCGCATTCGCATAGCGTTTGAAAACGTGTTCGAACGGTAAACATAAGGTTTGCGTTCGTATAGCGTTTGAGAACGCGTTCGAACGGAACTATACCTGATGCATGATAAGACTAAGAAAGTGCTTGCGCGATCGCGTAGCGTTCGAGAACGCGTTCGAACGGTAAACAGAAGGTTCGCATTCATATAGCGTTCGAGAACGCATTCGAACGGAACCAGACCTGATGCGTGATAAGACTAAGAAAATGCGTGCGCGTTCGCGTAGCGTTCGAGAACGTGTTCGAACGGTAACAGAAGGTTCACGTTCGTGTAGCGTTCGAGAACGCGTTCGAACTGAACCAGGTCTGATGCATGCAACACAAAGAATAAAGACAATAATGTCAAGCTCAGTATGTCCGATTGAATGTATCTTGCATTCAACCGAACACACATCAACCGGCGCGGCAAAGCATCATGGTAAAGGGCTTTAACCCCTCCCAATAGGGCATCTTTCATTGCACTTACTAAGCCCATGCGCTCGATTGAATCATGCATACAAAGAATTAAAAAAACAATAATATCAAACTTAGTATGCCCGATTGAACGTATCTTACATTCAACCGAACACACATCAACCGGCGCGGCAAAGCATCGTGGTAAAGGGCTTTAACCCCTCCCCATAGGGGATCTTTCATTGAACTTACTAAGCCCATGCGCTCGATTGAATCATGCATACAAAGAATTAAAAAAACAATAATATCAAACTTAGTATGCCCGATTGAACGTATCTTACATTCAACCGAACACACATCAACCGGCGCGGCAAAGCATCGTGGTAAAGGGCTTTAACCCCTCCCCATAGGGGATCTTTCATTGAACTTACTAAGCCCATGCGCTCGATTGAATCATGCATACAAAGAATTTAAAAAACAATAATATCAAACTTATTATGCCCGCTTGAACGTATCTTGCATTCAACCGAACACACATCAATCGGTGCGGCAAAGCATCGTGGTAAAGGGTTTTAACCCCTCCAAATAGGGGACCTTTCATCGCACTTACTAAGCCCATGCGCTCGATTGAATCATGCATAAATAAGCAACATGCAGAATTCAAGTGACAAAAAATAAATAAACTAAAGCAACACAAAACAAAAGAGGGTGCCGTTTACTCAAGCGGTACGTGGAGTTGTATCCCGAGTATAGATCATACTACCGTCCATTCGGAATCGGCTATGAAATTTATGTCCGGGTTTCCATCCGATATACCGCGAGAGTTGACACATCTCTCATTTTATTCTAAAGCCACAACATACAACATCTCATAATTCATGCATATTTATCTACTCAAGGGCCACAACATGCATTTCAACATGCACAATACTCAATAAATAATACAAATAAAACGGAAAACGAGTGTGGAAAATACCCTCAGGTCTAACCTTTTTGCCAACTTTCAAGCTTGCGTTTCACGGACGTCGGAAGGGTAAGCTCCTCAACTTCTCCGATTCACTGGTTTAGCGTCCTAGCTCTCTGTTTTGCTGTTTTGCTTGCTGTTCGGTCTCCGTTCTGCTGCTGTTCGGCCTCTGCTTTGCTGCTCACTGTTCAGGTCACTTGTTTTGACGTTTCAACGGACTATTCTGAGTGTTTTTTGTGGGTTTTTAGTGTAGTCTTGTGTGATTATTTTAAGGATTATGAATGCAGTTTTTTATGTTACTGTTTTGAGGATTTTAGGGACTGTTTCAAGAGGATTTGGTTGCTATTTTGGGGGTGTATTTTGGTGATGTGTGGGGAGTTTATGGAGGTGGTTTTCAGTGATGGTTAGGGGCTGTTCGGGATGTATTTGGGGTCAAGGCAATGAGGGTTCTTTGGTTGTGATCTTCGGTTATTGAGAGTGAGGGAGAGTTGTGTCAATAAGCTGGGTGTTTCTTGTGTGAATGAACTAGGAGAGGCTTTTTTGTATGAATGAGCTAGGGGAGTGCATGTCTTGGTTAGGGGTTGTTTATATAGAGAATGGCTAGGGCTTCACCTTGTCTCACAAGGAAGGGATTTGATTTTGTGTTGAGCAAGGAAAGTCAAAGATTGAGGGGGACAAATTTGTTTAGATTAGGAATACAAAATATTTAATTTGTTATGATTGATTTTAATTAGGCATGATATTTGTTAAGTTTGGTATATAATATATTTGATTTATCTTTATTAGGCATGCAATTTCTTTAATTTGTGTAAGTATTTTAATTTTTTGGTAGGTGATTATTTAGATTTATTCGTTTTATTTATTTGGTATATGACTTAATTAATTATTTTATTTAATTACATTATCTAATTAATATTTAATTTAATTTCCCTATGTGTTTTATTAATTGGATGTGTTTTATGGGCTTTGGTGGGCTAATTGGGCTGGGGTGCGAGGCTAGCAGCAAAACCAGAAATACCGACGCCGTTCGAACGCCCATTCGAACGCTACACGAACCGCCCGCAATCTGTTGACGTTCGAACGAAGTAACGAACGAAGCACTAACGAAGACAATGAACTTGCGAAATGAATCTGATGACGTACTTATTCTGAATGTCCCCTTCCGACCTCCGTTTCCCGCAATATCCTTAGCTAAAAAGGTAGTGCCTCCAACTGAGACTCATCATCGGGTTTCACATGCGAAAATGCAATGCCTACAGTCTCCCCCACTTTGATGGGACTTGTGCAGTGTGTGACTTTGAACAATCCTATCAAAGTTATGCAATGCATTTTCACTTACCTGGCTCGGCTGCTGCCTCGAGCTGAGTTGGTGCTGCAGTGGACCTCGATCCTGGGACGCATCCCAATAACTGCAACCGACAACGGGGGCCTCGACCCTGGGCACCTCGACCCAACACCGCTGACAATAGGGACCTCGCCCTCGAACTGATAATGTAGTGGGCACCTCGACCCGGAACTACAACCGACAATGGGGGCACCTCGACCCTGGGTACCTCAACCCAACACCGCTGACAATAGGGGCCTCGCCCTCGAACTGATGATAGTGGGAACTTCGACCCTGGGCACCTCGACCCGGAACTACCTGACAACGGGAGCACCTCGACCCAACCCGCTGACAATAGGGGCTCGCCCTCGAACTGATGAAATAGTGGGCACCTCGACCCTGGGCACCTCGACCCGGAACTGCAACTGACAACGGGGGCCTCGCCCTCAAGCTGATATGGGCCTCGCCCCCTAGCCGACATGATATGGGCCTCGCCCCCAAGCTGATATGGCCTCGCCCCTTGGGACTCATCCCAAAACTGAAATTGCGCTGACGTTGCTTGGCTCATTTCTGCCGCTTTCTCCTTTCTTCGAACCTGCGAACACAAAACAAACAAACACGAAGAGAATGCAATGTTGTGTATGCATGAATGATTTTTTTATTCCGTTGGGTTAGGTCTTCTGCCAATTCCCGTGGTGACTGCTCGGTCTTCTCTCCCTCAGGCAAAATATTGCTTCAATCTGTCTACGTTGATCGGCTCGGTGAACTCGTTCCCTTCCAAGTCTGATAGCTTCACTGCTCCATTTCCCATTACCTTCTGCACTATGTAAGGTCCTTCCCATTAGGTCTGAATTTTCCTCTCGGATCTGTCGTCGACGGCCTCGACTGCTTAAGTACCAAATCACCCTTTCTGATCTTGGTGGGGCGTACTTTCTTGTTGAATGCTCGGGCTAGTCTCTTCTGATACAACTGCATGTGATACAAAGACTTCGTTCTCTTCTCATCCAATAGTGCTAACTGATCAAACCTCTGTGCGGCCCAATCCTGTTCCGGTAATTCTGCCTCTGTTAATACCCTCATAGACTGTATTTCCACTTCTAATACGCTCCATACTCGGCAATACTGCTTCCATTCCATAGACCAGAGTAAGGTGTGGCCCCTGTTGCTGTTCTTACTGATGTTCTGTACCCCCACAAAGCATACGGTAATTTCTCGGCCCAATCTCTGCAATTTTCTGTCATCTTGGCTAAAATTGTCTTTATAGTCTTGTTGGCTGCCTCAACTGCCCCATTTGCCTGCGGCCTGTACGGTGATGACTTGTGGTGGCCTATCCCGTACCTCTGTAACATTGCCTTCGTCTCTCCTTGAAACTGAACTCCGTTGTCTGTCACTACATGATGCGGCATACCATACCGACAAATGAGGTTCCGAGCTATAAACTTTGCCATCTGTTTTGCTGTAACATTGCGGAATGATTCGGCTTCCACCCACTTCGAGAAGTAATCTACTGCCACTACTATGAAGCGATGCCCATTCGATGCATTCGGTCGAATTTCTCCAATCATATCAATTCCCCATGCTGAGAAAGGCCACGGCTCTGACAACCCGTGCAACTCTGTGTGTGGCAAGTGATTCAAATTACCATGTGCTTGACAGTCATGACAGTGCTTTACCATCTTCGCGCAGTCTGTTTCCATGGTTGACCAATAAAAACCTTGTCTCACTATCTTGCGGGACAGATTCAACCCGTTCATGTGCGGACCACATACCCCGTGTATTTCTTCCATTACATGCTGAGCTTCTTCTTTTCTCAAACACTCACTTCAACTGAATACCGTTTGCTTGCCTCTTGTACAGTTCCCCTTTCAAAGTCACATACTGGGAAGCTAACTTCTGAATGGCTATTCTGTCTTTTCTGCCTGCCCCTTCCGGGAGTTCACCATGTTCCAGATACCTCTGAATGTCATAATACCAAGGTTTACCGTCGTCGACCTCAACTTCCAGAATTCTTTCTATCTCATAAACAGGTCTGCTTGCTGTTGTCAGTATCAACGGTCTCATCACTAACTTTTCTGGATTTTCCCAAGTTGCTGCAAGTGTAGCCAATGCATCTGCCATCTGATTCTCTTCTCTCGGTAAGTGCTGAAACTTACACTCGGGGATAACCTGTGCCAATTTTCTGAGGTGAAGAAGGTAAGGTTTCAACCGTTCTTCTTTCAATTCCCATCTCTCTCCTCGCATCTGCTGGACTACCAACATAGAATCTCCGTAGACTTCCACATCCCGGCCTTCAAGGCTATCAATGCCGTCAAACCAAAAGCACATGCTTCATACTCGGCCATGTTGTTAGTCACTCTGAATGTCAACCTCTTGGCCAAAGGCAAAGTCTCTCCCTCGGGGGTACTATCACGATTCCAATTCCGGCTCCCTTGTAATTCACTGCTCCGTCAAAATACATCTTCCATCTCTGAACTGTTATTGCTTGGATCTCTTCATCTGGAAATTCAAACTTATACTGATCCCCCTCAACAGGTTGCAATGCCAGAAACTCTGCTACTGCTCGCCCTTTGATCACTTTGGAGGTGAGATACTCAATGTCAAACTCTGTCAGCAATACCAACCATCTGCCCAATTTTCCCACTAGTGAAGGCACCGAATGAATACTTCAGAGGATTTTCCTTGGCCACTATCTGGATCTTGTATGACTGGAAATAATGCCGTAATTTTCTGGAAGCCCATACCACTGCAGACAGATCTTCTCAACTTCCTGATATCGAGCCTCATACGGGAGCATCTTCTTACTCAGATAGTAAACTGCATGTTCTACCCCTGTCTCATCTGCCTGTACCATCATTGCCCCCAGTGCTTCTGATTCTATAGCCAAATACAATATCAAAGGTCTGCCCGGTCTCGGAGGTTTCAATACATGAGGCTTTACCAAGTACTCTCTGATTTTGTCGAAGGCTGTCTGACACTGTTCATTCCATCTCACTGGCTGATCTTTTCTCAACAGTTTGAAGATAGGCTCACATACTGATGTCAACTTGGCAATGAACCGACTGATGTACTGAATCTTCCCAAGAATGCTCTGACTTCTTTTTCTGTCTTCGGTGCAGGCATTTCTGTGATTGCCTTGATCTTTTCGGAGTCTACCTCTATTCCGCCCATTCCCACTGTATGACCAAGCAATTTCCCTGATGTCACCCCAAACACACATTTCTTGGGATTAAGCCGCAGGTTGTATCTGTCAACTCTCTGAAGGAACCTTTCCAGTGCTTCAATATGCCCAACTCTTGTCTCTGATTTCACATCATGTCATCCACATACACCTCAATCTCTTTGTGCATCAAGTCGTGGAAAATTGTAGTGGCCATCCGCTGATAAGTAGCCCCCGCATTCTTAAGCCCAAACGGCATAACCTTGTAACAATAAGTACCCCACTCAGTAACAAATGCAGTCTTATGTTTGTCTTCCTCAGCCATGAGAACCTGATTGTAACCTGAAAATCCATCTGCAAATGAATACATAGCAAATAAAGCCGCACTATCAACCAGAACATCTATATGCGGCAGAGGAAAATCATCTTTCGGACAAGCCTTGTTGAGATCTCTGTAGTCTACACACATTCTGACCTTCCCATCTTTCTTCGGCACCGGCACTATATTAGCCAACCACTCAGGATACTTTACTACTTCCAGGAACCCCACATCTATCTGTTTCTTAACTTCCTCTCTGACTTTCTCAGCCCATTCTGGTCTCATCCGTCGGAGTTTCTGTTTTACTGGCCTCATATTCGGATAAGTTGGTATTGTGTGCTGGGCAATGTTTCTGTCTACCCCAGGCATGTCCTCATAGGACCAAGCAAACACTTTGGCATATCTGACCAACACTTCTTCTAGTTTCTCCCTCTCTTCGGAGGTTACTTCACTTGCAATCAGAATTTCCTTGGGGTTCTCAAGTGTACCCAAGTTAAATGCAGTAGTTCTGGCTGAACTGATGTCAAATATGCTTGATTCGTGCAGAGTAAATGGAAATGACTCAGGCAAGTAAGCAAAAGAATGTCTTTATTATTGGATAATGCGGAAGTACATTCAAACAAATCAGGAAGGTAAATGTCTTCATCATCTATAGACACTTCTTCCTCTGCAATCAGATCTTCCTCAGGCTTTTCGTCCTCTCCCAGAGTCAGGCTCTCCAACTTCATCAGTTCTTCCTCCCATTCTCTTCTTCTTTCTCCACAATTTCTTCAACTATCAGCTTCTTACCCAACATATCCTGGAAGATCTCAAACCCAGGTACCACAATTCCATTAACTTCCACAGGTTCAGGCTCCCCTTGATATCCTGAAGCTTTCACAAAACATTCCATCAGTTTCAGGCCCTTTTTCTTGACCTTGGCTTTTCTTCATCAGACTTGTACCCCAAACCCTTCCGAGTAGTCTGTCCTCTGAAATCTGGTAATTTTGAACCTTTACCCGGCTCAAACTTCATTTTCTCCATAATCCTAGCCACCCTAGGATCCACCCACTCCTCAAAAGTAGCTGACACCTGAAACCTCGTGAAAGGTTGTATCTCCAAGGCAGCCACGACATTATCTAACTCAGCCCGGATGGTAACAACTTCTCCCTCATACGGGAACTTGATCATCTGATGCAAAGTGGAAGGCACGCCCCCAAGTTTGTGAAACCAAGGCCTTCCCAACAATAAGGCGAAAGTAGCCGGGATGTCCAGTACTGTGAACTCAACCTCATCTTCAATCGGTCCTACCTTGACCATAGCCACAAAGGTACCCTCAACTCCCTTTTTACTGTCATCATAAGCCTTAATAGTCATACTGGAGGGGTCCAAGTCTGTTGCTTTCATACCCAATCTCGCCAGAATTTTCAGCGGGCACACATTGATGGACGAACCGTCATCCACCATTACACATGAAGTTCTCTTGCCCCTCACCTCGGCCCTGATAAATAGAGGCCTGTTATGATTTCTCCCCTCCGCCGGGAGTTCATCCTCAGAAAAAGATATCTGCAAAGCTTCTTTCTGAACCGACCCAACAAACATTGCAGGGTTGGCGTCTTCCGGTACCACAATCTTGCTCAAGGCCTCAACCATAGCCTGCCTATGCTCCCGAGATGCACATAACAGTTCCCAGATACTCACTTGTGCTCTAGTCTTCCTCAATTGCCTCAGCACTATATCCCCCTCAGTATTTTCTGCAGTCTCAACCACTTCTCTACCATCTGTCAAAACTTCCTTACCCTTTTCTGCGCCATATCATTGTAAAAACGACCACTGCGCGTCATTCCCCTTACTTCTTCCTCATCACTGCTAGAGAAATCAAGCCAAAAGTTTTTCCCCTGCTCAAACTCATCTTCACTAGTACTATCCCATATCCCAGATTCCCAGGCAAAAGGCTTGAGGGTGAAAGGATTTTAGGACAAGGTCTTCTGGGAGGCCAGAATTGATCATATAGGCTGGTGGTGGTACGGCACGGTAGTTGGGTAAGGGGTTTCTGTGTGTGTCAGGCTGTTCTGTTTCTGGGTCAGGTATTTTCTTGGAGTCTATCAGGTCTTGGATTTCATGGCGGAGTCGGGCGCAGTTGTCGGTGTCATGGCCCTTTTGTTGGTGAAAGTGACAGTAAAGGCTTAGGTTATAATGTGATGGTAGGGGATTGGGTAATGGTTTGGCTTCCAAGGGTTTTAAGAGCCCTTGCCTCTTCAATTTCTCTAGCACCTTGGACAGGGGCCTTCCCAAGTTGGAAAACTGCCGGTTCCGGATAGCGGCAATCTCAGCAGAAACGGGCTTTGTTCCCGATGTTCCCCCAATGGGCCTCCTGTTCAGACCATAGAATTTTCTGTTTTCCGCCTCTTCGTCTTCAATGTCCATGACAGTCTCCCTCAACTGCCGAAAGTCTGTAATCATGGAGGTCATCCTCCTCAACTTGCTGTAAATGGAGGGCCTGGTGCCCTTGATAATCATTTTAATCTGGTCCTTCTCCGAGGGCCTAGTCTGCATCTTCAACAACTGACCCCTCCACCGGTCCACATACTCCTTAAAACTCTCCTCCGCTTTCTGCTTAACATTCTCCAGATCACGGAGTGACAGATCGATCTCTAGGTCAGTGACATACTGCTTCAGGAAGGCATCCGCCAACTCCCTCCAATCTTCCTTCACTTTCTTCTCCAAACTGTGGTACCACACCACGGGAGCTCCCTCGAGCGACATTCCAAACATTTTCTGCACTTGGCGCTGAGATAGGCCAACTGAACTCATGACTGATACAAACTGTCGGAGATGCACCCTTGGATCCCCATTCCCGTTAAACTTAGCCATATCAGGCATCTTGAACTGTGCCGGCAACTGTTCCTCGAAAGTCAGTGTGTCATATCCAGCAATCCTCATTCTTATTCTTACCCCTCATCTTGCGGGTAACTGACTCAACCTGATCCCGAAGTTTCTGTAACTCTGCCTGAGACCCAGATACTCTGCCTGCTGCATACTCTGCCATATCATCATCAAAAGTGGGGATATCATCCCCCAACCCATTCGGAGGCTCCTCACGCCTCACATTCTCAGAAATTCCCCCAGCACGGGGCACAGCCATACCAGCCACAGCAGTAGTCAAAGCTTGCAACTGTTCAGTGACCTTGGCGAGACTGTTCTCTAACTGATCCATACGGGATACCTCATTACCAGATTCACTCATGACTGTTACTGTTCTTTTAATGAGCCTTGTCCCTTCTCTAACCCAAACGGTATCTATGATGTCTTTTTGAGACATAGATGGTGTTAACATGATATATGTATGTATGAGGTGCATGAGATGCATGTAACATATATAACATACTACATTAACTAAAATTCTCAAACAAATCGGCCTGTTATCATTTTAGAACTTTGGGCTAACTGTCATAGGAGTGAACTCGTCCCAGTTTAAATGGCCCAACAAGTTCACATCTCATGGCAAGGAGCCCAACTAAATCCAAATGGTAATGTTCCGAACACAAGCACAAAGTGGCCCATCAACACTTAGAAGCCTTTGGCCCAATCGTCATAAAATACGTTCTTGTCCCAGTTTAAATGGCCCAACAAGCCCATATCCCATGACAAATGGTCCAAATGGATCCAAACGACGCGATGTTCCCAAACACAAGCATAAAAAAAGATAATGCAAACACAAAACAATAATTTCTACAGAATGGCCCATCAACATTTCAGAAGCTTTGGGCCCAATGGTCATAAGGTACGAACTCGCCCCAGTTTAAATGGCCCAGCAAGTCCGCATTTCTGACAATGGTCCAACTGCATCCAAATGAGGATGGTCCACAAGCACATACTCAAGGAAATAATTGTTACTTTAACCATACAAACCCGGTCTATGGGTGGGTTCGCAGGAGTATAGACAAAGGCTCTCGTCGGCGAAGGATGGCCCACAACTAGGTCTCCCCAATCAAGGGTTCGAGCAACCAAGTGAGCGCACCCTTTTTATACACTAAGGTACGTGCCAATGAGCTATGGTGTGTGACGGACTGTCAAATGGATTTTCCGTTGTAGATTCCCCAGAGGGAAGGTGGAGCGAGGCTCACTTAAATACCCAAGCCTCTTAGGCTCTTATCGCTTGGTGTCAGGAATAAACAACGAGTCCTCCAAATTAGTCCATCACAATAGGCTACGAGTAGATGGCCATATAGGTGCCTTCACAGCTTTTCCTTCTAGAAAGGTAGTGAATGAAGGAAGACACCAAACCATTACCTAGCCTTAAAATGCCTTTGATTAAACCCCCATTTTATCCACTATAGACACGGTCAATTAAAATAAATCCAAACATTACAAGACAATATTCGGGGCCGATTCTCTATCCCCAGTGGAGTCGCCAGACTGTGGGACACAGAAACTGGGCGACGCATGCTGTCCCGGCTCGCGGCCCGGTCGGGAGTACGGAGTAGCCACGGGGACTAAACCGGAGAATAATGGAGTCGCCACCCGGTGTGAACCAGGGAAATGAGATTTAAGGCCGCACTCACCCCTCGCAAGGGAAGACCTCAAACCGTTGGGTTCGGAATGGTCCCTTACTTATGTCACTTGTAATGAAAGGATTTATGTAATAATTTAATCAAGTTTAAGTAACACTTATTTCCAAGAGTATCATGCTTCTAAATTCACATGCATACATCAACAAGTTCATCAAATTTACATGTAACATATCCGAATTTGCATACAGCCTATAAGCATGTAATCTATGTCTCAATTTGCATACATAAAGATTAACATACGACAAGCATACAAGTTATAAACACATTATACTCATACATGTGGGGAATACAGATGAACGACACCAACACAATCTTGAGTAATACATAGGGGCAATCAGGTTTATCATACGTAGGGATAGCTACTAGGAAAACTATGTACGAAATCTGATGAAAATAACTCAGTTCAGTGGGTGCGCGTTCGTTAGCGTTGAAAACGCGTTCGAACGGTAAACAAAGGTTTACGTTCGATAGTTCGAGAACGCGTTCGAACGGAACCAGACCTGATGCATGATAAACTAAGAAAGTGCGTGCGCGTTCGCGTAGCGTTCGAGAACGCGTTCGAACGGTAAACAGAAGGTTCGCGTTCGTATAGCGTTCGAGAAGCGTTCGAACGGAACCAGACCTGATGCATGATAAGACTAAAAAATGCGTGTGCTTTCGCGTAGCGTTCGAGAACGCGTTCGAACGGTAAACAGAAGGTTCGCGTTCGTGTAGCGTTCGAGAACGCGTTCGAACGGAACCAGACTGATGCATGCAACACAAAGAATAAGACAATAATGTCAGCTCAGTATGTCCGTTGAACGTATCTTGCTTTGAACCGAACACACATCAACAACCGGTGCGGCAAAGCATCATGTAAAGGGCTTTAACCCCCCTCCCATAGGGGATCTTTCATGCACTTACTAAGCCATGCGCTCGATTGAATCATGCATACAAAGAATAAAAAAACAATAATATCAAACTTAGTATGCCCGATTGAACGTATCTTACATTCAACCGAACACACATCAACCGGCGCGGCAAAGCATCGTGGTAAAGGGCTTTAACCCTCCCCATAGGGGATCTTTCATTGCACTTACTAAGCCCATGCGCTCGATTGAATCATGCATACAAAGAATAAAAAACAATAATATCAAACTTAGTATGCCCGATTGAACGTATCTTGCATTCAACCGAACACACATCAACCGGCGCGGCAAAGCATCGTGGTAAAGGGCTTTAACCTTCCCTCCCCATAGGGGATCTTTCATTGCACTTACTAAGCCCATGCGCTCGATTGAATCATGCATACAAAGAATTAAAAAACAATAATATCAAACTTAGTATGCCCGATTGAACGTATCTTGCATTCAACCGAACACACATCAACCGGCGCGGCAAAGCATCGTGGTAAAGGGTTTTAACCCCTCCAAATAGGGGACCTTTCATCGCACTTACTAAGCCCATGCGCTCGATTGAATCATGCATAAATAAGCAACATGCAGAATTCAAGTGACGAAAAATAAATAAACCAAAGCAACACAAACAAAAGAGGGTGTCGTTTACTCAAGCGGTACGTGGAGTTGTATCCCGAGTACAGATCATACTACCGTCCATTCGGAATCGGCTATGAATTTATGTCCGGGTTTCCATCCGATATACCGCGAGAGTTGACACATCTCTCATTTTATTCCAAAGCCGCAACATACAACATCTCATAATTCATGCACAATACTCAATAAATAATACAAATAAAACGGAAAACGAGTGTGGAAAATACCCTCAGGTCTAACCTTTTTGCCAACTTTCAGGCTTGCGTTTCACGGACGTCGGAAGGGTACAGCTCCTCAACTTCTCCGGTTCACTGGTTTAGCGTCCTAGCTCACTGTTTTGTTGTTTTGCTTGCTGTTCGGTCTCCGTTCTGCTGCTGTTCGGCCTCTGCTTTACTGCTCATTGTTCAGGTCACTTGTTTTGACGTTTCAACGGACTGTTCTGAGTGTTTTTTGTGGGTTTTTAGTGTAGTCTTGTGTGATTATTTTAAGGATTATGAATGCAGTTTTTTATTTACTGTTTTGAGGATTTTAGGGACTGTTTTAAGAGGATTTGGCTGCTGTTTTGGGGGTGTATTTTTGGTGATGTGTGGGGAGTTTATGGAGGTGGTTTTCAGTGATGGTTAGGGGCTGTTCATGATGTATTTTGGCAAGGCAATGAGGGTTCTTTGGTTGTGATCTTCGGTTATTGAGAGTGAGGGAGAGTTGTGTCAATAAGCTTGGTTTTTCTTGTGTGAATGAACTAGGAGAGGCTTTTTTTGTATGAATGAGCTAGGGGAGTGCATGTCTTGGTTATGGGTTGTTTATATAGAGAATGGCTAGGGCTTCACCTTGTCTCACAAGGAAGGGATTTGATTTTGTGTTGAGCAAGGAAAGTCAAGATTGAGGGGGACAAATTTGTTTAGATTAGGAATACAAAATATTTAATTTGTTATGATTGATTTTAATTAGGCATGATATTTGTTAAGTTTGGTATATAATATATTTGATTTATCTTTATTAGGCATGCAATTTCTTTAATTTGTGTAAGTATTTTTATTATTTTGGTAGGTGATTATTTAGATTTTATTTGTTTTATTTAATTTGGTATATGATTAATTAATTATTTTATTTAATTACATTATCTAATTAATATTTAATTAATTTCCCATGTGTTTTAAATGTGTTTTATTAATTGGATGTGTTTTATGGGCTTTGGTGGGCTAATTGGGCTGGGGTGCGAGGCTAGCAGCAAAACCAGAAATACCGACGCCGTTCGAACGCCCATTCGAACGCTACACGAAACCGCAATCTGCCTGACGTTCGAACGAAGTAACGAACGCAGCACTAACGAAGACAGTGAACTTGCGAAATGAATCTGATGACGTACTTATTCTGAATTTCCCCTTCCGACCTCCGTTTCCCGCAATATCCTTAGCTAAAAAGGTAGTGCCTCCAACTCAGACTCATCATCGGGTTTCACATGCGAAAATGCAATACCTACAGGCATTTCCCTCGAATAAAGGACCTTTAATCCAACAAGATTAACCCATGCTAACGAGATAACAATATGTGGATAAACAAAGCAATAACATACGGAAAGTAAATAACGGAATGATAAAAGAGATGCGACCAAGGCCGACATCTATATGGGACCTCATATACCCGATTGAACATATTTCGCATTCAATCAAGCATACTTCATCCGGCACGGCAAAATATCACGGTAAAGTTAGCCTTTAGGCATTTCCCTCGAATGGAGGACCTTTAACCCAATATGATTAGCCCATGCGCATGAGATAGCAATGCGTAAATAAACAAAGCAATAACAAGCGGAAAGTAAATAACGAAATGATAAAAGAGATGCGACCAAGGCCGCTATCTCTATGGGACCTCATATGCCCGATTGAACGTATTTCACATTCAATCAAGCATACTTCGTCTGGCGCGGCAAAACATCACGGTAAAGGTAGCCTTTAGGCATTTCCCTCGAATGGAATACCTTTAACCTAATATGATTGGCCCATGCGCACGAGATAGCAATGCGTAAATAAATAAAGCAATAACAAGCGGAAAGTAAATAACATAATAATAAAATAGATGTGACCAAGGCCAATATCTGGCGCAGTGAAACATCGTGGTAAATGTAGCCTTTAGGCATTTTTCTCGAATGAAGGACCTTTAACCCCAACATGATTAGCCCATGCGCACTAGATAGCCAAGCATGAATAAACAAAGCAATAATACGCAAAAAGTAAATAACATAATAATAAAATAGATGCGACCAATGACAACATCTATATGGGACCTCGTAAGCCCGATTGAACGTATTTCATATTCAATCAAGTATACTTCGTCCGGCGCGGCAAAACATTGTGGTAAAGGTATCCTTTAGGAATTTCCCTCAAATGGAGGACCTTTAATCCAAAGTAGTTAGCCCATGCGTACTAGATTAGCAATGCATAAATAAATAAAGCAATAATGTGCGGAAAGTAAATAACGAAATAATAAAACATAAACGATGAATGAACACAAAATTAAATAACAAAATGAAACATGTGCTCGAAAGTTTCTCAAGCGGTACATGGAGTTGTATCCCAAGTACAGACCGCACTATCGTCCATTCGAATTCGGTTACGGAATTTACGTCTGGGTTTCCATCCGATATACCGCAAGAGATAGCACGCAATCATTAACCCAACATAAATGAAACTATACGTAAAACATAACGATGCATGTGAGTAATCGACAAGGAATAATTGAAAAGATAAATAGTAAATGGGGCCCTCAAGGCTTACCTTTTAAGTTGCTAATCGGAAGTACGTTACGTCGTCGTCGGAAAGGTTAATGTTATGTAACTTTTCTGGTTTTCTGATTCAGTTTCGCTGCTATTTTGCTTACTATTTTCTCCGTCTTCCGTCGCTGTTTTGGACTGTTTTTGGGTTGTTTTACTCAATATTTTGGGGTGTTTTTTGGGTGATTGTTGGGGCTGGTTTTGTGGTGTGTTGTTTCGATGAAGAGGCTGCTATTGAAGGGTTCTTGTGCTGTCGATTTGTCTTGACGTGTGTGTGTGTGTGTTCAATGTGTAGTAGTGTGTGACTTTGTGCGGTGCCGTGTGTATGTTTGGTCGCTATGTGTTGAACATGGGTGAGTGATTGCTTAAGGGCGTGTGCGTGGCTACGTGGTGGGTTGCTTTGAGTGAGAGAGAGTCAATGGTTTTGGTTTGTGATTCACGTGGATATTGTCGGTTGATGAGTGCGTGTCTGTATGTGTTGAGTAAAGAGTGAGCCGTGTATGAAAGATTTGTGTTGCCGTGAAGGGTCTTCATGGCTTGATGATTGTGGCCGAGAGAGAAGAGAGATATGAGAGAGAGAGAGAGCTTATTAGGGTTTGTTTTTTGTGTTTTTGTTCTTTGGCCGTGAGAGTCAGTGTGGTGCCGTGAATCAGAGTGAATGAAGGGGGAAATGGTTTGGAATTTGTTGTCTTTTATAATAGTGTGCTAGGGTTTCTCATGCATGGGATTTCAAAACAATGAAATAAATCAAGCCATAAAGGGGATGCATTTAATTAAATTATTTAGGAAAGAAATATTGTATATTTTTTGTGGGGGAATATTTTTAATTTGGAAGGTGATTTATTTAGATTTTGGCATGTGCTAAATATGTTTTGAATTTTTGGATTGGATTTTGTGGGCTTGGGCGTGTGGCTTGGTTGTTGGTGGGCTTGGACGTGTAGCTTGGTTGTGTGTGGGTTTGGGCGCGTGGCTTGGTATGGGTTGCAGGGATTTTGGGCCGAGGCTAACATTTAAAACGGAGATCCATCGAGCGAACCCGAGATTAGACAAGCGAATTAAATATGAGGATGTACTTATTTTTAAATTTTTCCTTCCAACGTTCGTTTCCCGCAACTTCCGCACCTTATCGGGTAGTGCCTTCATACGTAGCTCATCATCGGGCTTTTATGCAAAAATGCAGTGTCTACAATACCCAAATCTTAAGGAATGAGAAACCCGGTTTCTTTCCTGTCCATATTTAATATGGAGTCTATCCAACAGACTTTGATGAAACCATATTCAAAATAAGTATTGCACTGTTCAATGCATATCCCGTGAAGGAAATTGGTAGCCCAGTGCGACTCATCATTAACCTTACCATATCTAACAAAGTTCGGTTTCTCCGTTCGGACACATCATTCAATTGAGGTGTTCCAGGAGGAGTCCACTATGAAAGAATACCATATTCTTTCAGGTAATCGAGAAACTCATTGCTCAAGTATTCTCCACCACGGTCCAACCATAATGTTTTAATACTTTTACCAGTCTTTTTTTCTATTTCGTGTCGAAACTCTTTGAATTTCTCAAAATTTTCCGACTTGTGTATCATAAGATACACATAACCATAACGCGATGCAACATCCGTAAAGGTTACGAAGTATTGTTATCCACCTCTAGCCTGACTAGACATGGGCCCACATACGTCACCATGAACAAGGGCTAACAGCTCGGTGGCACATACACCCTTACCACTAAAAGATGTTTTAGGCACTTTGCCTAATGAACAAGATTCGTAGACTTCATTTGAATTGGAATCAAATCCGTCCAAGTATCCATTCTTCCAAAGTGTGGATATACGAGTCTTGTTAATGTGTCCCAGACAACAATGCCACAGATAAGTCTCATCTGTGTTACTTAATTTGAGCCTTTTGTTTATCATGTTATATGTTTGAGATGTTGGGGTTGGTGCTCAGAGCGCCAATTCCCGGTTGTATTTCTTTATGAATACTTCTGAAACATTATTATTATGAATAATATATGCAGTTTCTATAATATAATGTATCTTTTAATATGGTAAAGACGTAATGACCTTAGAATGATTAGTCATGGTACTGTTGCAAAAATATCGCAACTGACATTGAGTAGTATCATGACGTTGTCATTCTCAGACAGTTCCTGGTCAAGGTTTACACTACTTGGTCAGTATAGTAAACCCGTTGAGACCGGTACATGTCGTATACTGGAATATATGATTCCAATGGTTTCTCAATGAACCATCAGTCTTAGAGAATGGTATAGACATATGGGTGTCTATAGCGGATAAACATTGAACGACTCACCGAAGATTCTTAATGGATGGTACACCAACGTCAATAAGAATCTTCTCGGGTTGAGTAGGACTTGTGATTCTTAGACTTGAGATGCCATTGTGGGCACATGAGACATCTTCTACACTTAGATGGCAGTCACGTCACCGATCTATTTAGATCAGACCTCCGCATGTTCGTTGGGTGAAGATAGATCCTCAGGGTGTCCTATGTGTGTCATGATAGGATCCGTCAGTTCTGTGTATCAGAGCATAGGTAGTCCACATGATTATCAATCAGATAAAACCATGGGCCCGTGGTACAATTTAGAAACTAGTTCTTAACATTCTTTTTGAGATTGATAATAGAATAGTCGACTGGATAATCCCCATAGAGATTTGACGTTTACATCTATATCTCAGGGAAATATCCGGATACTTGTGACGAAGGAATTATACATTTTCCATGATCTCGACCTGTATGATTCAGCGAGTTTATCTGTGATCGTCATAATTTACGGGTGGATAAATTATGGACACGAAATTGGATTTCATGACGGATATGTCTGAATCTAGAGAGTCTCAATAATGAAATATACTCGTAGAGAACTAGAGCAACACTTATAAATAATGTTGATTATTTATAAAGTCGTTTAAAGGTTAAACGCAAAAAATAAATGCTTAGAGACACAATAGTCATTTCATTAATTATTGTGTATTTATATTTAATACTTGATTAATTTAAATACACATTAATTAATAGTCAAATTGAGATATTTGACTAATATCATAAATGTATATATGTATTTAATATTTAATGTAAATATAATACATATATTTAATATATTTGTATTTAATTAATTAATTAATCATTAAATGATTAAATTAATTAAAATATAAATATCTTAAGATTTAGATATTTGATTAAATGGCTAAGTTGCCTTTGTTGACTTAATTAAAATATCTATAAAATGTTTATTAGATATTTTAACAAGTTGATCAAATTAAAAACTAAATGAAATTGAAATTAATTTTGTTGTATTTGCTTTTACCATTTTCGGCCAAGGCCATTTCTTGGCAAGTATAAATTGTTTTCATTTTATTTTGGTAAATTAACCTAATACACTTTACAAACTCCATTAAAAAGAAACAAAAGAAGCTTGTGAGGAGGAAGAAGAAAAACAACGAGAAAATCAAAGAAAGCTTAAGATTTAGTAAGTTTCTTCAACCTACTATTAGAAGGGAAAATGTTCCTTAAGATCTAGGCTACATCTTGTGATATTCTCATGTTATTCTTTTCTTTATTCTTTGTGTTTTTGATGAATGGAAGTTTGGTGAAATTGTTGAGCATGTATGATGATGTAAGCTTGTGACTAGTGTAGTTATAAGTGTTCTTTTATGGTTTTGGAAACTTTGTTGCTAATCTAGAGTTGTTGACCCACTCTTAAATGACCTAGATTTGATCTATAGTTATTTCATTGTGTTGAGACTTTTATTGGATGGAAGAATGATGATTAAAGTAATTGATTTAACCAATTTGGTCTAATTTGAAGAAATTGAAAAATTAGGGTTTAAGACCTTATCCAAATTTAGGGCTTTTAATTTATATTTTGTATAAGGATGTGTATATGATGCATATAAAGTTTCATTTTGATTGGATTTCATTTGGATGTGTCTTGAAGCATGGAATGCAAAATGCACAATAATGAACCCTTGTGAGGCTCTCGGCCAAGTGGAAGAAATTTGGGATTTATGTTGCCTTTGGTGTTTTGAAATTTAGGACATGTTAAGTTCATCTTAGAAATGATTTAGAATCATCCAAAATTGATTTGAACAATTTCGGACTAAAATGAACAAGATACCAAGTGTAAGGGCAATTCGGTAAATTCACATGAATATGATTTATTGAATTTTATTTCATAATTTGATTATTGGGTAATTAAATAAATATGTTTATTTAATGAATCCGAGAAAAATTTTTGAAATCGGAAAATTTGATTTTCCACCGTTTCCGCTGCGTTACCGGATTTAGCCCCTAAAACCCCTACAAAATGGTATCAGAGCGAGTCTGATTCTATGCCCCATAAAATGATTAGCCTTAATTAAATCAATGTTTAATCATGTTTTCTTGACTTTATACATGGTTGTTATAATCTAATTTGATTAGATTTAGGGTGTATGACACTTAGCGGAAAATCCCTAATTAATAAGGTTTTAATATAATTATGTATTTGATGCATGTTATGTGGTCTGTCTTGTCAATACGGTTTATGAATATTTCTCCGTGACTACATATGAGACCGTGCCTTTGCTGTGAGGGTGTAGCCGATAGAGATTTATTTATACCGGATGTATATTAGATACTAGATAAATTCAAGCGAAAGCGGAATTCTGAACGTGCCATAGCTGTCAGGATTACGTAAGTAACTTGATCAGACGAGTTTAACCTTGGTACGTCTCCTTGTGGGCCTGCCTTCGCAGCGACAACGAGAAACGACCAGGACCGGAAACCCATGAGTCATTAGTGAATGATTAACAAAAGAGTTGTCTACCTGATGAATATACGTAGGCGAGACCGTGCCTCTGCTGTGAGCTGGAATATATTCACGGGATCCACTTTTCACTATTTGTATTTAATTTAATTATTAAATCTTTGTATTCTGTTTGGGGATTACAGTATTGCATGATTTAGTGAGAGAGACATTTTTAGATTAAAAATCCATGATCTAGTTTATGCTTTTGATATTATATGAAACTGCTTAATTTCTGCTAACCGTTTTTCGTGATCTATATGATAGATTTGCGATGGCGGCACCATCCATAAATCAGTTTGCGCGTATGCTTGATGCGAACAAACTTAAAAGCGTTGAGAACTTCGCTGACTAGGAATTGGATTTGAGGATTGTCCTCGATTCCAAAAAGCTGGGATATGTTCTTGAGGGTCTGTTGCCCCTTGCTGTGGGTGCGGACGCTACGGAGGAACGTCAAGTTTATGAAACTTGGAAGGATGATGATTTAAGGGTTAAATCGTACATCCTTAGTTCACTGTCTCCGAAACTCAAGAAACAATATTATGGCAAGTTAGATTCGTATAGTATGATGACGCGATTAAGACAATCGTTTGAGAACCAAGAACAAGTGATTGTTCACAAAGTCACAATGGAACTGTTCCATGCGCGTTTGGATGAAGGGCAAGATGTTAGCCCACATGTTCTTCAGATGATCGATTTGATTGATTAATTGAGGCAACATAATCTCATCTTGAATGACATTCTCGGTAGGAGTGTCATTCTTGGTTCACTCCCAACTTCATATCGCCAGTTCGTGATGTACTTCAACATGAATGGGACTGTCTGTATCTACCAAGAGCTACATAGGATGTTGCTCACGGCGGAAGAGGACCTGAAGAATGGAGTACCGACTCGCCCTCCGAGACCTACTTCTCTCTCTGCTTCTTCCCAGACATGGTCAAAGGGAATAAAGAAGAAAGGGAAGAAGAAGAAGGGTTTTGGTCCTCAACAACAGGCAAAGATAGCTAAGCCCAAGAGGGCTTCTGAAGACAAATTCCACCACTGCGGCAAAGTCGGGCATTGGAAAAAGGAACTGTCCTGATTACATCGCCCAGCTGAGGAGAGATAGAGCATCTACGTCAGGTATATTTATTTTTCCAGTTATTGATTTATCTTTGGCTTGTGAAGCCGTTACATCTAGCTGGATTTTAGATTCTGCTTGTCCCATTCACATTTGCAATTCGTTGCAGGTGCTGAAGGAAAGTAGAAGGCTGAAGCCCGGAGAGATGCAGTTGCGATTCGGGAGTGGAGACTCTTTGGATGCAGTTGCAGTAGGAGTATGCGAGATCTCATTACTGAATGGGACACTTTTGTTAAATGAATGCCATTTTGTACTAGGATGTGTAGCTAATATTATATCACTTTTTGTATTGGATACATAAGGCTTTTGTATTAATATTAAGAAGAGTTCTTTATATTTATATGATAGAAATAATATTCAGATCCTTTGTTGTCCAAACCAGCATGGTCATTATACATTGCAAACTTCAAAAGATATTTTAAATACTGGAGTTAATAAACGTAGTTTACCTGTAATTAATGATACTGAACTTTGACATATGCGGCTTGGTCACAAAGGCGTTAAATGCCTTACCCAATTAGTTAGGAATGGTTTGATACCAGATCTTACCATTGAATCCTATCCAACTTGTGAATCCTGTATTCAGGGTAAGATGACCAAAGCCCCATTTTCTGGTGTTGGACACCGCGCCACTAACTTACTGGAACTCGTACATTCTGATGTATGTGGTCCACTAAGTCAGACTGCTCACAATGGTTATTCGTACTTCGTTACCTTTACCGATGATCTGTCACGGTACGGTTATGTCTATTTGATGCGACATAAATCGGAAACCTTTGAAAAGTTCAAAGAGTTCCGAAATGAAGTAGAAAAATAAACTGGTCAATATATTAAATGCCTTCGATCTGATCGAGGCGGCGAATATATGAGTGGTGAGTTCATGGATTATATGAAGGAGAATGGGATTCTCGCTCAATATACTCCTCCAGGTACTCCACAGCACAATGGAGTGTCTGGGAGGAGAAATCAGAGTTATTGGATATGGTCCGATTAGTGTTGAGTTTCACAGATTTGCCCTATTATTTATGGGGCTACTCTCTTTTAACAGATGCACATCTTTTGAACAAGATTCCTTCAAAAGCTGTTCCTACGACTCCGTATCAGATATGGTTCGGTAGAAGACCAAATCTTAATTATATTAAGGTTTGGGGTTGTCCTGCCTATGTCAGGGTGACTCAGCAAGATAAGCTTTCTCATCGAGGGCAAAAGTTCAGGTTTGTCGGATATCCTTCGAATACGATGGGATATCTGTTCTATGATACCGAGCATCGAAATGTGTTTGTAGCTCGCTTCGTAAAATTTCTAGAAGTAGAATTTTTGTCAGAAGGTGGTAATCATAGACAGGTTGAGCTTGATGAAGTCCAACCTGAAAACAACGAACCAACGGAGGAACTTGAAGTTCAAGTAGATGAAAGACCTTCAACACACACACTCCGTAGGTCGGAAAGGGTATATAGACCTTCTGAACGCTTGTATTTGATACAAGAAAAGAGTCTGGATGTTCTCTTAGTTGAAGAGACAGATCCTTTCACCTATAGAGAATCGATGTTGGACATCGACTCCGTGAAATGGCAATGTGCCATGAAATCCGAGATAGACTCAATGCATGAGAATCAAGTTTGGGACTTGGTTCCGCTTCCCGAAGGAATTGTTCCTATGGTTGTAAATGGGTTTACAAAAGGAAGCGTGGGCGTGACGGTAAGGTTGAGACTTACAAGGCCCGACTGGTTGTAAAAGGTTACACGCAGCGACCTGGCGTCGACTACGATGAAAATTTTTCACCAGTAGCAATGCTTAAGTCTATTCGGATTTTGCTTTCTATAGCTGCGTATCATGACTACGAGATTTGGCAAATGGATGTCAAAACGGCTTTTCTAAATAGATTTCTTGATGAAGAAATCTATATGGAACAGCCGGAAGGTTTTGTGTCCAGCAAAAACTCGGGCATGGTATGTAAGTTGTCCATTTATGGACTTAAACAAGCTTCACGAAGTTGGAATTTTGATTCGACGAAATTATTAGATCGTTTGGTTTTCTCAAGAATTCAGAAGAATCATGTGTGTATCAGAAGGCCAGTGGGAGCATGGTCGTATTTTTAGTCCTATATGTTGATGACGTCCTAATCATTGGGAATAATTTAGGTATGTTACAAGGCGTAAAAGCGTACCTCTGTAAGAATTTCTCCATAAAGGACCTGGGAGAAGCTTCCTATGTTATAGGGATAAAACTTTATAGAGATAGACAAAGGAGGCTGATTGAGTTGTCCCAATCAATGTACATAGATAAGATCTTGGAACGGTATAATTTTGGTAACTGTAAGACAACAAAAATACCGTTCAGACATGGGATTCATCTTTCAAAGAAGATGAGTCCACAAACAGAAGATGAGAAGGTTAGAATATCTAACCAACCTTATGCTTCGTGTTTGGGTAGCATAATGTATGCCATATTATGTACGAGGCCTGATATCAGTTTTGCTGTTAGCGAAACTAGTCGATATCAGTCCAATCCAGGTAATGACCATTGGATGGCCATTAAACATATCCTCAAGTATCTTAAAGGTACTAAAGATAAGTTAATAATTTATGGAGGAAACGAACTGCAAGTTAACGGGTATACGGATTCTGATTTCCAATCGGATCCCGATGATAGAAAGTCTACATCTGGATTCGTATTTACCCTTAACGGAGGTGCAGTTTATTGGAAGAGTTCCAAACAGGGATCGACAGCAGATTCCACCACTGAGGCGGAATATATTGCAACTTCTTAAGCTGTAAAAGAGGCTGTGTGGATAAAGAACTTTATCACAGAATTGGGAGTTGTCCCAAGTATCAAGAATGCGATTCCGTTATACTGTGATAATACTAGAGCCATTGCGTAAGCAAATGAACCGAGGGCGTATCAGAAGTCGAAGCATGTGGAACGCAAGTACCGCATCATTCGAGAGATTGTGTCGCGAGGGGATATTGTCGTGTGCAAGGTACCGAGTGAAGATAATGTAGCAGACCCGCTGACGAAGGCCATACCTCCGAAGTTGTTTGATAAACACGTGGAGTCGATGGGTATTAGATACAATCGTTATTGGCACTAGAGCAAGTGGGAGATTTTGTTGGGGTTGATGCTCAGAGCGCCAATTCCCGGTTGTATTTAAACTTATTATTATGAATAATATGCAGTTTCTATAATATAATGTATCTTTTAATAAAGACGTAATGACCTTAGAATGATTAGTCATGGTACTGTTGCAAAAGCTTCGCAACTGACATTGAGTAGTATCATGACGTTGTCATTCTCAGACAGTTCCTGGTCAATGTTTACACTACTTGGTCAGTATAGTAAACCCATTGAGACCGGTACATGTCGTATACTGGAATATATGATTCCAATGGTTTCTCAATGAACCATCAGTCTTGGAGATGGTATAGACGTGTGGGTGTTTATAGCGGATAAACACTGACGACTCACCAAAGATTCTTAATGGATGGTACACCAACGTCAATAAGAATCTTCTCGGGTTGAGTAGCACTTGTGATTCTTAGACTTGAGATGCCATTGTGGGCACATGAGACATCTTCTACACTTAGATGGCAGTCACGTCACCGATCTATTTAGATCAGACCTCCGCATGTTCGTTGGGTGTAGATAGATCCTCAGGGTGTCCTATGTGTGTCAAGATAGGATTCGTCAGTTCTGTGTATCAGAGCATAGGTAGTCCACATGATTATCAATCAGATAAAACCATGGGCCCGTGGTACAGTTTAGAAACTAGTTCTAAACATTCTTTTTGAGATTGCTAATAGAATAGTCGACTGGATAATCCCCATAGAGATTTGACGTTTACATATATATATCTCTGGGATATATCCGGATACTTGTGAAGGAGGAATTATACATTTGCCATGACCTCGACCTGTATGATTCAGCGAGTTTATCCGTGATCATTATAATTTACGGGTGGATAAATTATGGACACGAAATTGGATTTCGTGACGGATATGCCTGAATCTAGAGAGTCTCAATAATGAAATATACTCGTAGAGCACTAGAGAAACACTTATAAATAATGTTGATTATTTATAAAGTCGTTTAAAGGTTAAACGTAAAAAATACATGCTTAGGGATCCAATAGTCTTTTCCTTAATTATTGTGTATTTACATTTAATACTTGATTAATTTAAATACACATTAATTAATAGTCAAATTGAGATATTTGACTAATATCATAAATGTATATATGTATATATGTATTTAATGTAAATATAATACATATATTTAATATATTTGTATTTATTAATTAATTAATTATTTAATTGTTAAATGATTAAATTAATTAAAATATAAATATCTTAAGATTTAGATATTTGATTAAATGGCTAAGTTGCCTTTGTTGACCTAATTAAAATATCTATAAAGTCTTTATTAGATATTTTAACAAGTTGATCAAATTAAAAACCAAATGAAATTGAAATTAATTTTGTTGTATTTGCCTTTACCATTTTCGGCCAAGGCCATTTCTTTGCAAGTATAAATTGTTTTCATTTAATTTTGGTAAATTAACCTAATACACTTTACAAACTCCATTAAAAAGAAACAAAAGAAGCTTGTGTGGAAGAAGAAGAAAAACAAAGAGAATATCAAAGAAAGCTTAAGATTTAGTAAGTTTCTTCAACAACTATTAGAAGGGAAAATGTTCCTTAAGATCTAGGCTACATCTTGTGATATTCTCATGTTATTCTTTTCTTTATTCTTTGTGTTTTTGATGAATTGAAGTTTGGTGAAAGTGTTGAGCATGTATGATGATGGAAGTTGTGACTAGTGTAGTTATAAGTGTTCTTTTATGGTTTTGGAAACTTTGTTGCTAATCTAGAGTTGTTGACCCACTCTTAAATGACCTAGATTTGAGCTATAGTTATTTCATTGTGTTGAGACTTTTATTGGATGGAAGAATGATGATTAAAGTAATTGATTTAACCAATTTGGTCTAATTTGAAGAAATTGAAAAATTAGGGTTTAAGACCTTATCCAAATTTGGGGCTTTTAATTTATGTTGTGTATAAGGATGTGTATATGATGCATATAAAGTTTCATGTTGATTGGATTTCATTTGGATGTGTCTTGAAGCATGGAAGTGCAAAATGCACAATAATGAACCCTTGTGAGGCTCTCGGCCAAATGGAAGAAATTGGGGATTTATGTTGCCTTTGGTGTTTTGACATTTAGGACATGTTAAGTTCATCTTAGAAATGATTTAGAATCATCCAAAATTGATTTGAACAATTTCGGACTAAAATGAAAATGATACCAAGTGTAAGAGGAATTCGGTAAATTCACATGAATATGATTTATTGAATTTTATTTCATAATTTGATTATTGGGTAATTAAATAAATATGTTTTTTTAATGAATCCGAGAAAAAGTTTTGAAATCGGAAAATTTTATTTTCTACCGTTTCCGCTGCGTTACCGGATTTATCCCCTAAAACCCCTACATGAGATTCATTTATATTCAAAATATAAAGACCATCATTAACATCTACTGTACATATCAAAATGTCATCTTTATATACAAAACACCCAGTGTTTCTGAATACAAAGGTATACCCGCATCGGGTTATACTAGATACAGAAATGATGTTCCTAGTCAAACTAGGTACAAAATAACAATCACCTAATGTAATTACATGCCCCAAGGGCATATACAAAACATAGGTCCCAATGCCAAAACAGCGAATTTCGTCCCGTTTCCGACTCGTAGGTCGATCTCATCTGAAGCCAGTATCCTGCTAATCGGCAGATCCTGCACACCAGTACATATTTGAGTACCACATCCAGAATCAAAAATCCATTTTTTTCAAAAATCCAATGCTAATCACGATGAGTCTTCCAAAACTCATGCTCTACTATTTGCTCAACTCCGGGCTCAGGCCCGAGAGGTTTCTCTATGACATAGAGTAACTTCTCGGCTCCTAGGACTATCTTGAGATTCATCTCCCAATCTGGAAAATTGGAGTCGTTAAAGACATTATCGCCCATGATGATGTCCCTAACGCTAATCTTTCCAGCCATCTCGATTGCAATAGTCCAACTATCCAATCAACGATTTCGGGTACACTCAAAATGCAATGGTTACTATAGTCCACTATATAACCAACTACAAGTGGAGTAGTGTCTTGTACAGTCTAACTGTTCAAAGAAAGCAATATTCAATATTAGTCCAACTAATATATTTATAACTACGATAAATAAAATAAAAGAGCTCGTATTGGCAAGTATTTAAATGAAATTGCAAATTTAATACTAGCCTCCCACTATTTTTCGGTGAGCCTCTAACCCTATGTGGAGTACTCGGGAAACCCAGTTTTCTAGTGGGCTAGGATCCCGTTAAATAACATACAACCTTGACTTTGGCCAACAAGTTGTATGAAACTTAACTAGGTAGATCTCTAAGATCAATTGGATCTCATCCAATTCCTAGATCCGGTAGGTGGACCTCCAAGTCCGAGATATATATCCAATATATATTTCCTAACCTTTTCTTCTGAATCAACTAAGCCTTGGCTTTGGCTCAACAAGCTTAATGATTCCAGTTAAGCGTGACCCATTGACAGTGGGAAAGCTTCGTAATCCACGTCGATGTACATAAGTGACCTTGACTTTGGCCAACAAATCACAACTGCCCAAGACATGCGATATGAAACAAAGATTTTGTGGTTCAAACACATCCGCGATGGACAATGATCTTGACTTTGGCCAACAAACCAATGCCAATCTTAGATCTTGAGAGAGAACCACTCAATGAAAGGAAAACGCTTAATATTAAAGTGAGGGTTTTTCGTGTAAATTGGCAACCAATTTATTATCTTTGATTATGTCTCATCATACACTGTTAAACATGCATTTTAAAAGCATAATAAGGCACGAATAAAATTAATAATGATATGCGGATGGATATATAACAATTTGTTCCTAGAACAAATCTCTCAGTTTCCTCTCTCCAGCTAGCACTTTACATACTTCTACCCAATTACATAATACATTAAAGAAACCTCATTTTCATTGAGGGGAGTTGGTGAAAAGAGAAATACAAAGAGATAAAGAGGAGAAAGGCTAGACACACAGGTCCAATTTAATAAATAAGTACCATACTTACAATAATTTCCAAAATTGCCCCACCCATCTAATATCCATCTGATATACATTATTCATACAAATACATCCAAGTATTCACACAAAGCATGTTGTTCAATCAATCTAATCCAATTAATTAATCCTTAATTAATGACCATCCAATGTTCAAACAACGATTTGATTCGCGTGAGTCCAACTCGTTTAAGAATAAATACTCAAAGTACGTATTCTTGAATTATATCGAACTACAATTTTAAATCCAATTTAAATTGTATCCAATACTAATTCATTTTTAATTCCAAATTAAATAATTACACTTTTAATGGTGCCTTTTAGACTTGGATTCCAAATCCAATCTTAATGGGTCTCAAAGGCCTAATTAGTATCTAATACTATTCAATTAAAGTCCAATGGGCTTTCAATTGATTCTTTAGGCGTAGGCTTTGGCCATTATGGATCCAACCCAAGATGCCAAGGCCCAAATAGGAATCACCCTATGCCAAAAATCAATTTAGGCCAATTAGGCCCAATTAAATTTTTAAATGCCCATTTAGTCATATTTGGACTTTATGGAAATGGTTTTAGGCCCAATTGGATCCAACCCAATTGTCCAAAACCATACTTGGCCCAACCAAGCCGATTAAGCCCAAATACAACAAATTAAATTAACATATTATTCCAAATTACATATTAATCTAATTAAAGTGCAATTACCACAATTAATTAATTAATCCAATATTTCTAAAACATCAATTAAACTAATTAATCATGCTTTAATCATCCAATTCATGTCCAACACAAATTGAAGCAAAATCAACTCATTCCAACATGCTATATGTCACGGCAATTGCAAGAAATAATACCCAATTTTGATTTCAATCCAATTAAATCAACAATCAATATTCATTTCATGCATTTAACATATCCAATTTTCAAAAATAAAAAAAATCACCAAGAGCACATTAGGGTTCATATTCGGCCACAAGAAGGAATTTGGGGAAATTTTGATCCAATCAATTTTCTCAAATCCAATGATGCAAAAATCTAATTTATCATCATCTAATCATAACCAAACAATCAATTTGGAAAAGTCATGCTACAAGCAAAAAATTCCAAATTAAAGTTAAGAACCCTAAAATTGAAAATCAAGTTTAGGTGTCTCTGATACCATTGTTAGTGTCCTAGACATGCCTAAGGATCCTAAACAAGATTTATGTGTGAATAAAATCAAAGAAAGTTGCGGAAAAACTTACAATGATCGGATGAAGTTCAAGACTTTTTCTTTGTTGTATGAAAGCTCCAAGCTTTGTTGAGTGTTTCCAACACTTGGGTGAGTTTCCCTATCACATTCTTTTAAATCTTGAAGTCCTAGCTTGCTTGAAATTTTGCAACAAAATTTCCAAGGAGAAGAGAAGGCTCACGGTTTTCATGAGAAAGAGAGAAGATGAATAGTGTTTTGTTTTACAAAACTTGTTTCCAAAACATTAGTTTTTAAAACTTAGTTTATGTTGTTAAATGCCACATTTAAGTAAGCCAACCACTTCCATCAATGAGTGACATTGATGTAAGTGAGTAGGTCCCACCACTTTGAATTCAAAATTCAAGTTAGCTTACACAACACACTTTGGGCTTGGGTTCGTTTCATCCGATTAAACGAATTTTCCATCACGATGTAATTAAATCCAATTTAATTAAATAATAATGCCTATCAAAATTATTACGAAAATCGCTTACGAATTAATTCTAAATTAATTTGTTCGCTTGAATTAAAATCCAATTTTAATTCCGTATTGAAATCCAATTTCAATTAATATATCCAATATATTATTTTAGCCCAATTAAATAAATTAAATAGAAAAATTCAATTTAACTATTAAATTTATTTTACCGATTAATTCCAAATTAATCACGCTCTCTCTCTTCTAGACGAATTTATTCCCAGATAAATTCTTGTCGTAATTAATCCCATATTAATTTTTCTCTCTCATAATTAATCCCAGATTAATTCTGTTCGAGTCAAATGTCATCGGTGAATCTTTGAGAAGCGACCCAATATATCCCTGGATATGTTGGCAGTAAATACGGTTGTCGGATCATCCGAACAAGTGCGTACCCCGTACCACGTTCTCACCGATTTATAAGACATGGTTGGCTTCTAGCAAAGCACTGTGCCTACCCAATTCTCCAGAAATATTCATCATGGAATATATAATCTGTATCAGGCATAGCATACAATGTATTGCGTAATACTATCCAGTATCAGATGTCACATGCTAGGCCTAGGGCTCGAATTGTGTCTACCCTGTACGAAGCATATATCGGATCACTAGCAACTAGCCTCTTTAATCGGATAATCATGACCTAGTCATACTATCCCGATAGCTGCAACATTTAAGAGTACTAGTTCTGTATCCCTACGTGATCATCATCTCCATATGACTGAAGTGATACTTTCATCTTGACATCACACCCAATACACTACGATTCTCAGTATACCCAGAAGAGGCGTACACAGAACCTGTTAAAGCTTCGGACGACCAAAACCAAAGTATACTGATTGTCACATATATTAGCGATGCAAGTCTTAGGTTAAGACCACATACACCTACCCTGATTCGGATTCCCATAGACACATAGTCATACTACCAATGGGACTCCGAAGGGTATATCCAGAACGAAGATGTTCCCGGTCTAACGGCTAACATAACCTCCTGTCAACTTGCATAAGTATCCAATACTTAAATATGATAACTATGCCGTTAAGCTTCCATAACGCTCACAAGTGTAATACTAGCCTATTCCGCATTATCGATGTCCAGTCTCAATAATACTACGACTATGGATATTTAATGATTAAACCTTTCGTGGATTAATATTGTCTCATATCTTATTAATTCGGTACTAATCGTATGGACTTTTATCATTTATATATCCAAGTAATCCAATTACAAAATGATAAAAGAGTAATTTCCTTTGTCACATAGTTAATTTGTACAAAAACGCCATGTTTTTTTTACAAATAGTGATGTTATAGGTCATAATTGTCCAAAATCTAAGTGAATGGACAGTTTTATAAATTTGTACTAAAATACTTTTGAAAAAACATGGTTAAAAAATCCAACATGTCTCAAACGTATCTTTTCTAGAATATATTTCATTAACTGAAAACAACTTTCTTTCTTTCTGGTAAACTTTTCTGAAATCTGATTTTCTGAAAATCTCTTATAAACAGTTTTTGAAAATCTGGTTCTGAAAACTTGTATCTAAAAGATATGTTCTAAAAACTATTTCTGAAATATCTGTTTCTGAAAACTATTTCCAAAACTGATCTCTGCAAACTGTTTCTAAAAACTAGTCTCTAGCTCTGAAAACCTGACGTATGGGGGCGTTACGTATCGCTGTCCCCCTATAAGCCTAACTAGAGCCAGGAGTGCAAATCCATGATTGTGGGGCGTTACATATCGCCGTCCTCCAAAGCATGCCACTCTTGTCCCTGAAACTAGTGGTCTGAGGGCGTTACGTATCGTCGTCCCCCAAGCCACTGAACTAGAACCGGGGGTACAAATCTATGCTACCCTCTAAGCTCTGAATCTAGGATCTAAGGGCATCTATCATCCCTAGTCCTGAACTAGGATCTGGGGGCGTTACGTATCGCCGTCCCCTCAGTCCTCTACATGTGCACATGTCGTCCGTAAATTCCATGTTTGTATCAAGTTACATACTGAGGTGAGTTTTTCCCCCATGCCTCGAAAAATCATAAAACTTATTCTTTAAAAATCTATCTTTCTAAAAGCTATCATTCGTAAAATAAATATAATAAACTTATCTGTTATAAACATGCTCTTTCTTAAACAACTAAAATAAAATCTCGCTAACGCCATATATACTCTGAAAGTAAGTCTAGTATCAAAACATATAATAAATACATTTATAGAGAAAGATCCACTCACAGGTTTAGAATCTGGCTCGCACTGTTTACTCTGCCAAAGAAAATTACGTTTCATGTGATGATTTATATTTGATAAACTATATTAGAAATAGACTAAGAAACGTATTATGGAATCAAGCTAAATTTATCTATTTAAATGTTTGCCATCATTTCCATGCATATCATGTGTACACCATGATGTAATGTATTTATACTGGTTTATACGATACCCATAGGGTGGCCTCTAACACTATAAGGTGAAACTGAGATGAACTAAAAATTATTTTGGGGAAATTCTGCCCTTGCATCGCAGTGTCTGACCTTGCGCATCACGACCCTCCTAATTCCAGAAACCTATGCACAAAATTTTCCAGGTCGCGTCGTGACACAAGTCTTTGCTCGTCGCGTTGCGAACAATCCAGAAATGAATCTGCCAAAAATCTCCAACACACGTCGCGACGCCGGCCTGTTATCCAGGATTCTTCACTTGCTTTCTCAAGTCAATCTTGCCCCAAAAATATCCCTAACATTTCTATATCAAAATCATCACACAAACAATTCCATTAAACCTTAATTTCACATATTCTAAACTAATATATCACCATTAAACAATTCTTAAACCTCATACTTCTTGTTTTAACCCAACACTTAAGATTTCCCAAAAATTTATGCATTCAGCCTACAATCACTTTCTTTGCTTACTAACTACTTAAAGGCATTCCCTAACATGCCAATAATTCTAACATGGCACCATACTCTTAAAACTTCAAAATATGAGTTTTGGGTCAAGTTGGCATTACCTCAATCCACTTAATTTCTTCACATTCCAAGCTCTCAATTGTTTTTCATCTTATTCTTTGCTTATTCTCCTCCTTTATTCTCTATTTTCTTTCTTTTCTTTTTCTTCTTTTTATTCTCGTCTTCTCCTTCCATTCTCTCACGTTTTTCTCATTTCTCTACAGGAATTTCCTCATTTTAATGTGGGAATAGTATCCCCATTTATATTAGGGGCCACTTGTAATTCCCCCTATTAAGAAAAGTGTAGAAACTTTGACAAATTTGAAGATTTCTCTAGATAGGTTGGAGCACTATTCATCTAGATTTTTGACCTGCGTGTTTTTACCTATTTCTGCGTTGCTATGCATTGTTCACTCTGATTCTTTACTCTTTCAGACTTTTACTTCTTGGAGACTGTCTGTTCTATTATTCTGCTATCTTACTATCTCTTTCGGACTTTTACTAATTCTATATAAGTTGGATGTCTAAGGTATGTCTTAGGGTTCCACAACTTTATCATCCGTTTTTTTTGTCTCATTTACGTTTTGTCTTTATATCACTATCAGTACTGAATCTCTTTTCACTTTCTATTCCCCTCTTACTATTCCATGTTATTTCTTTTAGCTCTAAACCATGCTACTGAGGCCAATGGAGGTTTCTTCTTCTGGCTGCTTCTAGATTTATGCTCTATACTCTAGCTATAAACAACAACTTTACTATCTAGTCTTCATGTCTACACCAGTACTCCTTATTAAGTCATGAGTCTCTTTTATCTCATAAGTCTGTCATTTTGAACTTACGTGGTCTTCTACTGGTGTTGATCTGATCTATGGATTTCTTCCTAGTACTAGGATCTTGCCAGCTTCGTTTTGTGTCAGATTCTTTCTCATTTGTCTTTAAAACCTCATTGGTTCCATTCTGAATAAACCACTTCTCGAGATCTGATGTCCTAGTCCCAAAATACAATATTACAGGTATTGGGCTTTCTTTACGGTTACCTTTACATAAGTTGGTAAAAAATGGGGAAGGAATCCACATATCGATAGACATCGGCCTCCTTATTCTGATACTATGTATCCTGATATGGTCTATTATTTACACGAGATAAGTATAAGATTAGCATCCGTCGGGGAAACTTCCTTAACCGGTATAACTGAGGACTTTGTCTATCAGATTTTTAGGTTTAAACAACTAAGTATTTCCACTAATGACCTCCATTTATCTGCTTACGGGCCTGAATATGAAAATCTGGAATTCTCTAAATCCTTTTTGGCATATCATATTCATTGGAACTACCATATCCATTTATGATTTCATTCTTCTCTTATACTTCTTACTATTCTTTGCTATTCAGAGTATTGCTATCTATACGGGATATTCATAGTCTATAGGTTTAGCTTGAAGGAACTTCCTAAGGAATGAATGATTCTAATAGAAGAGAAGAAACCTTATATAGGTCTATTTGGCATTCTTAATCTTACTAAGGCTGACTATATTCCTTTTTACTACTATAGGTTCTAACATCAACTTTATCCTTTATTTATGTATCTTTTCCACTTACTATCTCTGGTTGTTTAAGCTTCCAAGCATCTTTTCTTCATTTCTTATAGCTTTCTATTCCCACTCCACTAAGTAACTATTCTTAGTACTTGTATTTCCTAGGTTCGTAGCTTCTTGTACTAATAGTTCCAAATAATTATGGAATGATTTGTAACAAGAGTAAGAATTAAGGTTATTTATTGGGAAGCAACTTAGGTAGCCTTGGGAATACTTACTAACATGTCTATAGGACTTGAGGACGTACTCGAGGATTGGATACTGGAGAGGTAGTGCCTCGTATACGGGTATCCCGAACATACTGAGTATACCAGTCCCCAGCACTCTGCCCACTGCAGTCACTGAATCCCTAGACCATGCTCTGACACCATCTTTGTAACATCCCCAATCTAGGAGATGTTACTGGCAGGGAATAGGCCGACCTATCCCCACTGAGCCTCTGTTATCTGTCAAATCATATTAACTGAACTAATCTCAAATGACTATCTCATGCATAGGGACCATTGCCCTAACTCAACAACATAAAATGCATCTCAAATGCTCATATAGTGTACTAATTAGTACTAAACATCACAACTCTGCTAATGAACACATTAGCACATTGCAATAACTTATTGAATACAGTGCATGACATATATATTTTACTTTGACATTGACAATACTGAAACTTTATACACACTCTGGTGGAATCAGACCCTCTAGTGACTGCCATCAGTATCCATCCTCTCAAGCTCATCCTCCGGGTAACCTGTAAAATAAAGAAACTAGGAGTGGGGAGGTTAGATCGTTTGAACAATCTAAGTGAGTGGACAGTTTCATAAATCGGTACTAAAATACTTTTGAAAATACATGGTTCAAAAATCCAACATGTCTCAAACTTATCTTTTCTAGAATCTCTTCATTAACTGAAATAAACTTTCTTTCTTTCTGGTAAAATTTTATGAAATCTGCTTTTCTGAAAATCTCTTATAAACGGCTTTTGAAAATCTGGTTCTGAAAACCTGCATCTGAAATATCTATTCTAAAAACTATTTCTGAAATATCTGTTTTTGAAAACTATTTCCAAAACTGATCTATGAAAACTGTTTCTAAAAATTGGTCTCTGGCTTTGAAAACCTTACGTATGAGGGCGTTACGTATCGCCGTCCCCCAAAGCATGCCACTCATGCCCATGAAACTAGTGGTATTGGAGCGTTACGTATCGTCATCCCCAAAGCCACTGAACTATAACTGAGGGTGCAAATCTATGCTACCCTCCAAGCTCTGAATCTAGGGTTTTAGGGGCATCTGTCATCCCCAGTCTTGAACTAGGATCTGGGGGCGTTACGTATCGTCGTCCCCCTAGTCTTCTACATGTGCACATGTCATCCGTCAATTTCATATATGTATCAAGTTACATACTGAGGTGAGTTTTTCTCCCATGCCTTGAAAAATCATAAAACTCATGCTTTAAAAATCTATCTTTCTAAAACCCATCATTCGTAAAATAACTGTAATAAACTTATGTTTTAGAAACATGTTGTTTCTTAACAACTGAAATAAAATCTGGCTAACACCCTATGTACTTTGGAAGTAAGTCTGGTATCAAAACAAATAAATAAATACATTGAAAGAGAAAGGCCCACTCACAGGTTTAGAATCTGGCTGGCACTGTTTATTCTGCCGAAGAAAATTACGTTTCCTGTGATGATCTATATTTGATAAACTAGATTAGAAATGTACTAAGAAACATATTACGGAATCAGGCTAAATTTATCTATTTAAATGCTTGCCATCATTTCCATGCATATCATGTGTACACCACGATGTAATATATTTATACAGGTTGATACGAGACCCATAGGGTGGCCTCTAACACGATAAGGTGAAACTGACAAGAACTAAAAATTATTTTGGGGAAATTCTGCCCTCGCGCCGCGATGCCTGACCTTGTGCATCACGACCCTTTTAATTCCAGAAACATATGCACAAAATTTTCCAGTTCGCTTGGCGACGCAAGTCTTTGCGGGTCACGATGTGAACAATCCAGAAATGAATCTGCCAAAAATCTCCAACGCGCGTCGCGACGCCCGCCTGTTTTCCAGGATTCTTCACTTGCTTTCTCAAGTCAATCTTGCCCCAAAAGCATCCCTAACAATTCTATATCAAAATCAGCACACAAACAATTCCATTAAACCTCAATTTCACATATTCTAAACTAATATATCACCATTAAACAATTCTTAAACCTCATACTTCTTGTTTTAACCCAACACTTAAGATTTCCCAAATATTTGTGCATTCATCCTATAATCACTTTCTTTGCTTACTAACTACTTAAATGCATTCTCTATATGCCAATAATTCTAACATGGCATCATAATATTAAAACTTCAAAATCCAAGTTTTGAAGTTGGCCTTACCTCAATCCACTTGATTTCTTTACATTCCAAGCTCTCAATTATTGTTCATCTTCTTCTTTGCTTCTTCTCCTCATTTTTTCTCTATTTTCTTTCTTTTCTTCTCTCTTCTTCTTCTTCTTCTTCTTCTTCTTCTTCTTCTTCTTCTTCTTCTTCTTCTTCTTCTTCTTCTTCTTCTTCTTCTTCTTCTTCTTCTTCTTCTTCTTCTTCTTCTTCTTCTTCTTCTCTTCTTCTTCTTCTTCTTCTTCTTCTTCTCCTTCTTCTTCTTCTTCTTCTTCCCTTCTCTCACGTTTTTCTCCTTTCTCTACACAATTTCCTCATTTTAATATGGGAATAGTATCCCTTTTTATATTAGGGGCCACTTGTAATTCCCTCATTAAGAAAAGTGTAGAAACTTTGAGAAATTTGAAGATTTCTCTAGATAGGTATGAGCACTATTCATCTAGATTTTTGACCTGTGTGTTTTACCTTTTTGTGGTTTGAATTTGGAAAAATGTATAACGCATAAGTTTTAGGTCTCGTTCTCAGCTTCTCGGATATATACAATTCATTAAAATCGGAGTTCGTATGAGAGAGTTACAGCCAAAATACCCTAAGTTGTCCGGAGTAGAACATCGTACCATATAGTATCGGAATTCATGATGGTATGTGCATCCTGACATGATTTATATTATGTGATACTCGTCCCACGAGGTAACAATAGTTGAGATTCCCGGTCATTACAGTCTCCACCAATGAAGAACTCAAGAATAATTCTATGAGTTATAAGAGTGGTCATAACACTCTAGAATGGAAAAAAATCATCAAATCATAAAATTGAACTAATATTACATTAATATTACTTAAACTTACTTCACACATGCATCAAGCCTCCAAATCCATCCTCCAAATCAAAAAGTCCCAAAATCTAAGAAAGAAAGAAACCCTATAACTATTATAGATATTCAAGAACAAGAAACAAACTTTCTAAGTTTTAGAATATTGAAAATTACCTCAAAATCTCCTAATTTCCTTAAGCTTCCTTCTTGATTTCTTCACTTTCTCTGCAAGTTTCTTCAAGAAAAATTTGGCAGCTTTCTATGGAGATGTGTTTCGGCCAAGGAGAGCTAATCCAAGAGAAAATAAAATTTTTCACTTTTTATATTAGGGTTGACCGAATTTTAGGAAGGGTCAATTTGGTCATTTGGCTTTAATTAATTAAAGCCTAAGATTACTTGAAACATTTGATAACTACAATATTTATCAAACATGCCATTTGTAACCTATAATATCTCACCATTTATCATATTAATTATGACTTATGGATATGATATTTTATTTCTAATTATTTAATTATTTAATAATTAAATAACTAATATTTAATTAATATAAATATATATATATATATATTTATTTATTTATTTACATTAAATAACAAAATACATATATTTATGACATGTGTCAAAATCGCATTTCACAATTAATTAATGTGTATCTAATCAAATTTTATATCAAATACAAATACACATTAATTATCAATTGACCGAAATACCCATATGCATGTATTTTTTGTTTAACCGTTAAACGATTCGAATTAACTTATTTAATCCGATAAAGTATTATGAATAATCTGCATTATTAATAACGCGTTGCCCAAGTGCTCAATGAGTACACTTCGTATTTTGGGACTCTCTAAGTTTAGGTTTATCCGTCACGGAATCAAATTCTGTGTCTATAATTCACCCACTCGTAAATTATGACGACCACTGATAATCTCGCTAAACTATACAAGTCGAGGTCATTGCATACGTATAATCTCACCGTCACAGGCTATCAATATTATACCGGGATATAGATAAGAACATCAAATCCCTAAGGTATAATATAGTCAACTTTCAAATTTATGATCTCTAAATAAAATTCTGAACTCACTTCTGAAGTATACCACGGCCATGGATTTACTAGATCACAAACACGTATATGATACATATGCCCTATACATAGGACTGACGGATTCTATATGATACTCACAGGATATCATGAGCATAAGTACACACCCAACGAGCAGGTGGAGGTCTGATCTAAATAGATTGGTGACGTGACTGCCATCAAAGTGTGGAGGATGTCTCATATATCCACAGTGGTATCTCAAGTCGAAGGACCATCATGCTACTCGACTCGAGAAGATTACTATTGACATTGGTGTACCATCTATTGGGAAATCTTCGGTGAGTCATTCAGGTTTTATCAAATAAACACCTACACGTCTATACGAGTCTCCCAAGACTCATGGTTCATTAGGATAAACCATCAAACCAAGTCTCGATATACGACATGTACTAGTCTCATCGGATTTTACTAACCGACTTGTATCATTAAATCTTCACCAGGAACTTTATTTGAGAATATACAACCTATAGTGACACTTCAATGTCAATTACAAACTACATTATAACTGCGCACTACGTTGTAAATCCTGGGGTCTTTATCTAATATATACACATCACTAAACCAGATTTAGTTTCAATCTAATCGTAATTAGATCGAATACGTATACAAAAATAAGAGGTGCAACCAAATATAAGTAATATTATGGAAAAATATATTGTTCATATTAATGAATCAGACATAAATACGATCTGGATTGGCGCTCCGACCACCAAACCTAACAATTTCTCTCATTTTCTCTAGTGCCAATCCACGATATCATATACACTTCTAAAAGTGTATCGCATACGCATGGCCCTCAAGAGCTCACCTAGCACTCAAGAGGTAAGCAACAATAAGTATGTCAACTATACCATATTGAGTTTGTCTAACAAACCCAATATTTTCCCTTAGCCAACATCATTATATTTTGTAGATACTAAGTTCTACATTTATATGACTCAGATGCGACATCAATATTGTGATACAACTACTGAGTTGTCCAAGTATTTATGGATCTAATCTATAATACAATGTAGACAATCACAAGAACAATTTTAATATCAAAACTTCTAATCTATAAGGTCATTATGTAACTTCATAAGTCAATACTTCATAAGTTACAACTAATTCACTAACATAGTAGAATCATTCGTGACACTCCCACTGCATCTTTTCTGACTCTTTATGACGTAGATCGTCTAACATCATAATTAGCCTCAAAACTAATCTGAGCCTAATGGTGCAGACTATATTCTCCATAAATAAGAAACTCATTCTTAATATCTCAAAGATAATAAAGAATGTGTTTTAAGACACATCCTATGGTCTAGAACGTATCAAAATAGCTCGTAACAATTTCGATTAAATTGATATCTATAATCGCACATAATATAGTATTCATTATGCCATCATTTATGATGCATAAGATTGACTAGACATTCTAATCAGTTTCTCTTTTGACAAAGGAATCATCCTTTATGAAAGATTAATACTATATTTAAAAGACACACTAACTGTCAAACAATTATACTAAATTTCACACAGATAGGCTTACTGTGTGATGAGTGGTAATTATATCACTATTTCCCACTCATTTACCCTAATATTTTGTATAGTTTCTCGAGTTTTATGAACATTTTGATGTGTTTTTATTTATTTTGCAGATAAAAATAATATTTGGACTTAATGGAATCAACTCGGGGGTAAAACGATGAAATCCGGAGGAAAAAAGGTAAAAAAAAATGAAAATTTATTGAACGCGTCACGACTGCAGTCCTAAATTCCAATTTTGCGCAAGTTTGGTATTTTGCCCATAACTTTTTCATCCGACATCCGATTGAGCTGATTCAAGATGAAGATTAAAGAAGACTCAAAGATCTACAACTTTTAAATTTTAAATATTTTCGAATACCGAAGCTTTCAAGACCGAAATTAACGAATAATCCAATGTATTTTGTGTAATTACTAAAGTCATTATCAAAAAAATAAAAAAATGGAAAATAACAATTTACAATTGTCAAACTTCCACAAAACATGCTTGCATATTTGGTGGAGTGTCTTGTGGAGTGTCTTGTGGCATGTTTGGTGGATTGTTTTGTGGAGAAATTGGTGGAAGCCTTTAGATTTTCCTATAAATACCAAGCCATTTCATTTGTATTTTTCATGCTTTCCTTAGGTTTTTGTAAGGAATTTAAGGATTGCATCTTGTTTGTATTTATTTTCAGTATTTAATTTATGCATTTTTATTTTCAGTAATAGTAGTAGTTTATTTTCTTTTATTTACTTTTATGTTTTGCAGTTTATTTTCCGCTGGGGGAAGGGTGAACCTTTTATTATTTAGTTTAGATTAATCTCTCTTAATTATAATATGGAAATTATAATTTAACATAAAAGGTTATACCGCCTTAATGGCTGGTTTTATTTATTTGACATAATGTGACACCGCCTATATGGCCGGTCTTTATGTGACAGATGATTACCGCCTATATGGCCGGTTTATGGACAAATAATGATACCGATTTATGGTCGGTCAGACTTAATTAAATCTGACTTAATGAGGATACCGCCTATATGGCTGGTTGGTAATTGTAGGCACTACATGTTGCATATAAGTCCCAATGATGAGTCTCATTTGGAGACACTACCTTTTAAGTCACGGAAGTCGCGAGAAACGGACGTCGGAATGGGAAATTCAGAATAAGTATGTCATCAGATTTATTTCACAAGTTCACTATTTTCGTTTGTGCTGCGTTCGTGACCATGTTCGAACGTCAAGCAGATTGCGGGCGTTCGAGTAGCGTTCGAATCGACGTTCGAACGGTGTCGGTATTTCTGGTTTGCTGCTAGCCTCACATCCAAGCCCAATTTTAGCCACCAAAGCCCATAAAACATATCCAATTAATAAAATACATATTTAACACATGACAAAATTAAATAAAATCTAAAAATCATATACCAATTTAAAATAAAATCATGCCTAAACCAAACAAATTAAATACATGAACTTCCTAATTAAGCATAATCTTGTCTCCAATCAATCTTGTGTTTTTCTTACATAACACCAAATCATATCCTCCTTTAATGCACAAATCTCTTCATTGTCAAGCAAGGATTCACCCATCCCCTTTGTCTATAAAAGAAACACATTGCCAAGGCACTTCCCCCTCTCGAACTCTCACGCATATACAGCAAAGAAAAAAGTCACTCCTCATTCACGGCAATAGAAAAACAACAAAATGAAACCCTAAATACTCACAAAACCCTAAGCCTAAGAAACACTCAGCAGTCTTCCCCTATCTAGACGCCCATCTCTCTCTCGCTATCACAACCCTCATCAGACCTTAACTGCACGCAACAGCCACCATCACCCTTTCAAAGCAACACCTCATCACTGCCTTCATCACGCCAGCAGCCTCTCCACTCAACAAGACAAACCAGACTGACAACTTGCACAGCTTTCACGTACCCACCAGCGCATAAACACACCAGATAAAGAGACCAACTCAACCAACTCTTCACAAATAAACAAAACGCATGAACAACAACTCCAAAGTAACTCTCATTCACACGTTAAAACCCCATATAACCAGACACCACCCACGTGAAAGCCACAAATCAGCCATTCACTCTCCAAGCTAACCCCCACGCACGACCAGCCCATTTAAACCGAGACCATACATCCCACAAACAGACGCACAATCCTTCTCGGCAAAGACACCCAAATAAGCCACAAATCAGTGAGCAATTACCCTAAAAATCAACCCAAAAACTGTCCCAAAATAGTCCCCAAACAGTGAACAAATCACCCTAAAACAGTCCAGAAAACTGCAGTAAAAAATAGCAGAAAATAATGAAGAAACAACAACGAAATGAAGTGAAAAACAGTAGCCCGAGCAATGAAAACAGTGAGGAAAGAAGTGAACCAGCGAACTAGAAAAGTTACGGAGTTTAGCCCTTCTGACGACCTTTGTAACGTGCTTCGAGAGTCGACACAAAAGGTTAGACCTGAGGGCACCTTTCTCATTTATCTTTTATTCATATTTTAATTGTGTATTGAATGTTCTTTGCATGATTATTGTGGAATGATGTGTGTTATGGCCCTTGAATAAAATGGAAAATGTGTCGCCTCTTGTGGTATATAGGATGGAAACCCAGATGAACTCAGTAGCCGAATCCGAATGGACGGTAGTGCGGTCTGTACTTGGGATAACAACTCCACGTACCACTTGAGCAAACGGCACATATTTCGATTTATTTTGTCTTGTTTGTTTATTATTCGTTATTTAATTTCTGCATGTTATTTGTTTGTGTAATGATAAGATAAAGCGCATGTGATTAGTAAGTTGGATTAAAGGTCCTCCATTCGAGGGGTTAAAATCCTTTACCACGATGTTTTGCCACGCCGGATTATGTATATTCGGTTGAATGTAAGATGTGTTCAATCGGGTATACGAAGTCCAATATTGTTGTCTTATTTTTATATGCATTATGTTATTAGCGCATGGGCTTAGTAAGTTGGATTAAAGGTCCTCCATTCGAGGGGTTAAAATCTTTTACCACGATGCTTCGCCGCGCCGGATGACGTATATTCGGTTGAATATAAGATGTGTTCAATCGGGTATACAAAGTCCGATATTTTTGTCTTTATCTTATATGCATTATGTTATTAGCGCATAGGCTTAGTAAGTTGGATTAAAGGTACTCCATGTCGAGGGGTTAAAATCTTTTACCACGATGCTTTGCCGTGCCTTTTAGCCCGTTATTATTTATTAGGGGTCATCTATTCACCCGTTCACGTATGTGTCATGTTGTTTACTATTTTTTAGGTCACTGTTGTAACCCCGTTCGAACGCGTTTCAGAACGCCGCACGAACGCATGTTTTTCGTCTCAGTTCATTCGAACGCGTTTATGAATGCTATACGAACGCGAACCTTCTGTTTACCATTCGAACGCGTTTACTAACACTACTCGAATGCGCACGTATTTCCTTTGTTTTATCATGCATCAGGTCTGGTCCTATTCGAACGCGTTCTCAAAAGTTATACGAACGCAAACCTTATGTTTACCGTTCGAACGCGTTTATGAACGCTACTCGAACACGAATGCGTTTTGTCTCATCAGGTCATGTCCCGTTCGAACGCGTTCTCAAATGCTATACGAACGCAAACCTTCTGTTTACCGTTCTAACGCGTTTTCAAATGCTACACGAACGCGCATACACTGAACTGAGTCATTTTCATCACATGTCATGCATAATTGTTTCTTAGGTGATTTCTCTTGTATCATGTAATCAATCATACTATTTGTATCCCTGCATTTATCTATTTGATGTATTCATGAGATGGTATTCAAGCATGATTAGGCCGTTACTATCTTACTTGGTTCTTAAGCATGATTTAGCCTATTTGGTTGTTCATTTTAAAGCATGATTAATCATTTATTTTGCGTTTAGAATTTGCATTATGTCTAGGTTGTTCTTTGTTTTCCGCATTATATGATCGATGTATGTTCATGAGATTGCCATGTGCTATTGCATGTTCACCGTTATTCCAATTTACTTTCATTGTGAATATTATTATCTACTGGCATGCCTATGATCGAATATAATATGCTTATGACATCGCATGCTAGCCGTATTTATCTTTATGCATGCAAATTTAGACATAGATTATATGCAAATAGGTTGTATGCAAATTCGGACATATGTTATATGCAAACTTATATATGAGCCTTGTACTTATGCATGTGAACTTAGGAGTAAATTATCCTTGGAAATAAATGTTGCTTAGGCTTGGTTAAATTATTGCACAAATCATTTCATTACAAGTGGCATAAGTAAGAGACCATTCTGAACCCAACGGTTTGAGGTCTTCCCTTGCGAGGGGTGATTGCGGCCTTAAATCTTTGTCCCTGTTCACACCGGGTGGCGACTCCATCATTCTCCGGTTTAGTCCCCCGTGGGCTACTCCGTACTCCTAACTGGGCCGCATGCCCGGAACAACATGCGTCGCCCAGCTTCTGTGTCCCACAGTCTGGCGACTCCACTGAGGATAGAGAATCGGCCCCGAAATAATGTCTTGTAATATTATGATTTGTGCTTTAAGTTAACCGTTCCTATAGTGGGTTGAAAGGGGTTTAATCAAAGGCACTTTTACGGCTGGGTAATGGTTTGGTGTCTTCCTTCACTCACTACCTTTCTCTAAGGAAAAGCTGTGAAGGCACCTAGATAATCATTTATTTGTCGCCTATTGTGATAGACTAATTGGAGGACTCGTTGTTTAAGAGAGTTCGCTCCGCCCTCCCTCTAGGGAATCTACAACGGGAAATCCATTTGACAGTCAGTCACACACATAAACTCGTTGGCACGTACTGTAAGGTATAAAAAATGTGCGCTCACTTGGTCGCTCGAACCCTTGAGTGGGGAGACCTAGTTGTGGGCAATCATTCGCCAGTAAGAGTCTTTGTCTACACTCCCGCAAACCCACACGTAGACCGGAGTTATATATCAACTATTTCCTTGTGCTTGTGGACCATCCTCATTTGGATGCAGTATGACTTCCTGTCAGAAATGCGAACTTGTTGGGCCATTTAAACTGGGACGAGTTTGTATCCTATGACAATTGGGCCAAAAGCTTCTGAAATGTTGATGGGCCACTCTGTAGATATTATTTTTGTTGTGTGTTTGGGAACATTGTCGTTTGGATCCATTCAGACCTTTTGTCATGAAATATGGGCTTGTTGGGCCATTTAAACTGGGACAAGAACATATCTTATGATGATTGGGCCAAAAAGCCTCTAAAACGCCAATGAGCCATTATATGCTTGTGTTTGGGAACATTGTCGTTTGGATCCATGCGGACCTTTTGTCATGAAGTATGGGCTTGTTGGGCCATTTAAACTGGGACAAGAACGTATCTTATGATGATTGGGCCAAAAGCTTCTAAAACGCCAATGGGCCATTATATGTTTGTGTTTATGAGCATTATCATTTGGATACGGTTGGACTTCTTGCCATAAGATGTGAACTTGTTGGCCATTTAAACTAGGACGAGTTCACTCCTATGACAGTTAGCCCAAAAGCTTCTATAATGATGATGGGCCGATTTGTGTGAAAATTTTAATGAGTTGATATATTTCTTGTATCGCATGCATCTCATTCATCTCATGCATACATATATCTTGTTAACACCCTCTATGTCTATAAAAGACATCATATATTCTTGTTGGGTTAGGGAAGATGGAAGACTCGCTAAAAGACCGGTAACAGATATGAGTACATCAGATAACGAGGTATCTCGGATAGATCAGTTGGAAAACGGTCTCACAAAATTACTGAACAGTTGCAAGCCTTGACTGCTGTTGTGGTTGTTACGGCTGTACCCTGTGCTGGGGGAAATTCTGAGAATGTGAGGCGTGAGGAGCCTCCGAGTGGGTTGGGGGATGATATCCCCGCTTTTGATGACGACATGGCAGAGTATGCAACAGGCAGAGTGATTGGGTCTCAGGCAGAATTTCAGAAGCTTCGGGATCAGGTTGAAACAGTTACCCGCAAAATGAGGGGTAAACATGAAGATTTGTTAGATTATGAGGCAATGACCTTCGAAGAACAGTTGCCGGTTCAGTTCAAGATGCCGGATATGGCTAAGTTCAACGGGAATGGGGATCCGATGGTCCATATTCGTCAGTATGTTTCAGTTATGAGTTCAGTGGGTTTATCCAATTGTCAAGTGCAGAAAATGTTTGGGAGTCACTTGAGGGAGCTGGGGTCATTTAGAGGGAGCGCGGTAGTGGTAGGTAGTTTGGTATCACAGCCTTGAGAAGAAGATTAGGGAAGATTGGAGAGAACTGGCTGATGCTTTTCTGAAGCAATATGTTACAGATCTGGAAATTGATTTGTCACTCCGTGATTGGGAGAACACTAAGCAGAAGCCGGAGGAAAGCTTCAAAGAGTATGTAGACCGCTGGAGAAGCCAGCTTCTAAAAATGCAGACTCGGCCCTCTGAGAATGACCAGATTAAAATGATCATCAACGGCACCAAGCCTCATTTATGGCAAGTTGGGGGGATGACCTCCATGATTGCTGATTTTCGACAGTTGAGAGAAACTGTCATGGATATTGAAGAATAAGAGGCAGAAAACATGAAGTTTTATGGCCTAAGTTGGAGGCCTATTGGGGGGACATCAGGTACCAAACCTGTTTCTGCGGAGATGCTGCCATCCGGAATCGGAGATTCTCCAACTTAGGGAGACCCTTGTCTAAAGTGCTGGAGAAATTAAAAAGACAAGGACTTCTGAAACCCCTGGAGACCAAACCACTTCCCAACCCTCCACCACCACATCTCAATCTGAGCCAATACGGTCACTTACCAACAGAAAGGCCAAGACACTGATAATGATAATTGTGCCGCCTCCGCACGAATCCAGGCCTTATAGACTCCAAAAAAGATACCCGACCCTGAAACAGAACGCCCCAACACACACCAAAATCCCCTACCAAATTACCACTCTGTCCCCCCACCGACCTATATGATAAACTCTGGCCTACCCGAAAGCCTTGTCCTCAAATCCTTTGACCACCAAGCCTATTGCCTTAGAATTTGGGATAGTAATAGTGAAGATGAGACAGAACGGGGGCAGAATTTATGGGAAGACTTCTCCAGTAGTGATGAAGAAGAAGTAAGTGGGATGACACGCAGTGGGCGTTTCTACAATGATATGATTGAGAAGGGTAAACGAGTGTTATCAGAGGGTAGAGAAGTGGCTGAGAATACAGAAAATACTGAGGGAGATGTAGTGCTGCAACAGTTGAGGAAAACCCGAGCACAAGTGAGTATCTGGGATTTGTTGTGTGCATCTCAGGAGCACATGCGGGCCATGGTTGAGGCCTTAAGCAAGATAATGATGACGGAGGATGCCAACCCCGCAATGTTTGTTGGGTCAGTGCAAAAGGAGGCTTTGCAGGCAATCACTTTTTCTGAGGAAGAACTCCCAGCTGAGGGGGAGATCATAATAGACCTTTGTTTATCAGAGCTGAAGTGAGGGGTTTAAAAGGACCTCTTGTGTGATGGTGGATGACGACTCACGCTCCTCCATTAATGTGTGCCCGTCGAAGATTTGGCCAAGCTGGGTATATAAAAACAACAGATCTGGATCCCTCTAGTATGACTATCAAGGCTTATGATGACAGTAAGTGAGGAGGTGAGGGTACATTTGTAGCAGTGGTCAAGGTTGGTCCTATTGAGGACGAAGTTGAGTTCACAGTGCTGGAATCCCAGCCACTTTTGCCTGTTGTTGGGAAGGCTTGGTTTCATAAGCTTGGGGGCGTGCCCTACACTCTACATCAGATGATTAAGTTCCAATATGGGAGAGATTGTCACCATCCGAGCTGAGGTAGATAATGATGTGGCTGGCTGCTTGGAAATACAACCTTTCACGAGGTTCCAAGTGTCGGCAACTTTTGAGGAATGGGTGGATCCTAAGATAGCTAGGATCATGGGAAAAATGAAGTTCGAGCTGGGTGAGGGTTCAAAACTGCCAGACTTCAGAGGACAGACTACTCGGAGGGGTTTGGGGTACAAATTTGACGAGGAAAAGCCGAAGGTTAAAAAGAAAGGGCTGAAATTGATGGATTACTTTGTAAAGGCTTCAGGGTATCAAGGTGAGCCCGAACCAATAGAAGTTAACGGAATTGTGGTGCCTGGTTTTGAGATCTTCCAAGAGATGCTGGGTAAGAAGCCGCTGACCGAAGAAGTTGTGGAGGAAGAGAATTGGGAAGAAGAATTGATGAAGTTGGAGAGCCTGACTCTCGAAGAGGATAAGAAGTTTGAGAAGAACCTGGTTGCGGAGGATGAAGTGTCCGCCGATGATGAAGACATTTATCTTCCTGATTTGTTTGAGTGTACTCCCGCATTTATTAGTAATAAAGACAATCATTTTGCTTATTTGCCCGAGTTTTTTTCCTCTAACTTGCATGACTTGAGTATATTTGATATCAGCTCCACCAGAACGAATGCATTTAACTTGGGCACGCCTGAGAACCCCAAGGAAATTCTGATTGCAAGTGAAGTTACCACTGAAGAGCGGGAGAAATTAGAAGAAGTATTGGTCAGATATGCCAAAGTGTTTGCTTGGTCCTATGAGGACATGCCTGGGGTAGACAGAAGCATTGCCCAGCACACAATACCAACTTATCCGAATATGAGGCCAGTGAAACAGAAACTTCGACGGATGAGACCCGAGTGGGCCGAGAAGGTCAGAGAAGAGGTTAAGAAACAGATAGATGTGGGGTTCCTGGAAGTGGTAAAGTATCCCGAATGGTTAGCAAATATTGTGCCAGTGCCGAAGAAAGACGGGAAAGTCAGAATGTGTGTGGATTACAGAGATCTCAACAAGGCTTGTCCGAAAGATGATTTTCCTCTACCTCATATTGATGTGCTAGTTGATAGTGCAGCTTTATCTGCCATGTATTCATTTGCAGATAGGTTTTCAGGGATAATCAGGTTCTTATGGCTGAGGAAGACAAGCACAAAACTGCCTTCGTCACAGAGTGGGGTACTTATTGTTACAAGGTAATGCCGTTTGGGCTCAAAAACGCAGGAGCTACTTATCAGCGGATGGCCACTACATTTTTCCACGATCTGTTGCACAAAGAGATTGAAGTGTATGTGGATGACATGATGGTGAAATCAGAGACAAGAATCGGGCACATAGAAGCACTGGAGAAGTTCCTTCAGAGGGTCGATAAGTACAACCTGCGGTTGAATCCTAAGAAGTGTGTTTGACATCTGGAAAATTACTGGGACATACAGTAGAATGGGAGGGATAGAGGTAGACTCTAAGAAGATCAAAGCAATCACCGAGATGCCTGCACCGAAGACAGAAAAAGAAGTCAGAGCATTCCTTGGGAAAATCCAGTACATCAGTCGGTTCATTGCCAAGTTGACGTCAGTGTGTGAGCCTATCTTCAAGTTGTTAAGAAAAGACCAGCCAGTGAAGTGGAATGAGTAGTGTTAGACAGCCTTCGATAAAATCAGAGAATATTTGGTGAAGCCTCCTGTTTTGAAACCTCCGAGACCGGGCAGACCCTTGGTACTGTATTTGGCTATAGAATCAGAATCACTGGGGGCAATGATGGTACAGGCAGATGAGACCGGGGTAGAGCATGCAGTCTACTATCTCAGTAAGAAGATGCTCCCGTATGAGGCTCGTTATCAAGAGGTAGAGAAGATCTGTCTAGCAGTGGTATGGGCTTCCAGAAAATTGTGGCATTACTTCCAGTCCTACAAGATCCAGGTAGTGGCAAAAGAAAATCCCTTGAAATATCTGCATTTGGTGCCTTCGCTGGTAGGGAAGTTGGGCAGATGGTTAGTATTACTGACAGAGTTTAACATTAAGTACATTACGTCTAAAGTAATCAAAGGGCAAGTAGTGGCAGAGTTTCTGGCATTACAACCTATTGAAGGGGATCAGTATAAGTTTGAGTTCCCAGATGAAGAGATCCAAGCAATAGCAGTTCAAGGGTGAAGGATGTATTTCGACGGAGCAGTGAATTACAAGGGAGCCGGAATTGGGATCGTGATAGTGACCCCCGAAGGAGAGACTTTACCTTGGCCAAGAGGTTGACGTTCAGAGTAACTAACAACATGGCCGAGTATATAAGCATGTGCCTTTGGTTTGACTGCACTGATAGCCTTGAAGGCTGAGAGCGTGGAGGTCTACGGAGATTCAATGTTGGTGATCTGACAGATGCAGGGAGAATGGGAATTGAAAGAAGAACGGTTGAAACCTTACCTTTTTCACCTCATAAAGTTGGCACAGGTTATCCCTGATTGTAAGTTTCAGCACTTGCTGCGAGAAGAGAATCAGATGGCGGATGCATTAACTACACTTGCAGCAACTTGGGAAAATCCAGAGAAGTTAGTAATGAGACCGTTGGTACTGACAACAGCAAATAGACCCATTTATGAGATAGAAAGAGTCTTGGAAGTGGAGATCGACGATGGTAAACCTTGGTATCATGACATTCAAAGGTATCTGGAACACGGGGAACTCCCGGAGGGAGCAAGCAGAAAAGACAGATTAGCCATTCAGAAATTAGCTTCCCAGTATGTGATTTTGAAAGGGGAACTGTACAAGAGGCAAGTAAATGGTATTCAGTTGAAATGTTTGAGAAAAGAAGAGGCTCAACAGGTAATGGAAAAAGTACACACCGGGGTATGTGGTTCGCACATGAACGGGGTGAATCTGTCCCGCAAGATAGAGATAGGGATTTTACTGGTCAACCATGGAGACAGACTGCGCGAAGATGGTAAAGCATTGTCATGATTGTGAAGCACACGGTAATTTGAATCATTTGCCGCACACAGAGTTGCACGGGTTGTCAGAGCCGTGGCCTTTCTCAGCATGGGGAATTGATATGATTGGAGAGATTCGACCAAATGCATCGAATGGGCATCGCTTCATAGTAGTGGCAGTAGATTATTTCTCAAAGTGGGTGGAAGTCGAGTCATTCTGCAATGTTACAGCGAAGCAGATGGCAAAGTTTATAACCCGGAATCTCATATGTCGGTATGGTATGCCGCACCATGTGGTTACAGATAACAGAGTTCAGTTTCAGGGAGAGACAAAGGCAATGTTGCAGAAGTACGAGATAGGCCATCACAAGTCATCACCTTACAGGTCGCAGACAAATGGGGTAGTCGAAGCAGCCAACAAGACAATAAAGACAATTTTGGCCAAGATGACAGAGAACTGCAAGGATTGGGCCGACAAACTACCGTATGCTTTGTGGGGGGTACAGAACATCAGTAAGAACAGCGACGAGAGCCACACCATACTCTTTGGTCTACGGAATGGAAGCAGTACTGCCAGTGGAGGTTGAGATACAGTCAATGAGGGTATTAGCAGCAGAAACAGAGTTACCTGAGCAAGAATGGGCCGCACAGAGGTTTGAACAGTTAGCACTGCTAGATGAAAAAAGAATGAAGTCCTTGCATAACATGCAGATATATCAGAAGAGGTTGGCTCGGGCATTCAACAAGAAGGTGCGCCCTACTAAGATTAAAAAGGGTGATTTGGTACTTAAGCAGTCAAGGCCGTCGATGACAGATCCGAGAGGAAAGTTCAGACCTAACTCTGAAGGACCTTAAATAGTGCAGAAAGTAATGGGAAATGGGGCAGTGAGACTGTCAGACTTGGAAGGTAACGAGTTCATTGAGCCGATCAACGTGGACAGATTGAAGCAATATTTTGCCTAAGAAAGAGAAAACTTGGCAGAAGACCTAACCCGACGGGATAAGGAAACTCATGCATGCATGCATACACGTAACACATTTTGGCATTCGTTTTGTGTTTGTTTTGTATTCACGGGTTTTGAAGAAGAAAAGAGAAGGCGGCAAAGACAAGCCGATTAGAAGCATCAACATACCAGCAGCAGTTTTAGGATGCATCCCAGGGGGCGAGGCCCACATCAATACTAGCAGCAGTCTTGGGGATGCGTCTCGGGGTTGAGGCCCACGTCAACACATATATCAGCTGCAGTTATTGGGATGCGTCCCAGGATCGAGGTCCACTGCATCATTAGTTTCGGGATGCATCCCAAGGTCGAGGCCCCCGTTGTCAGTTGCAGCTATTGGGATGCGTCCCAGGATCGAGGTCCACTGCATCATCATTTTTGGGATGCGTCCCAGGGTCGAGGCCCACCTTTTGTTAGCGGTATTGGGGTGCGTCCCAGGGTCGAGGCCCCCGTTGTCGGTTGCAGCTATTGGGACGCGTCCCAGGATCAAGGTCCACTGCATCATCAACTCAGTTCGAGACAGCAGGCGAGTCAGGTGGCAGCTGGCGAGCCAGGTGGCAGCTGGTGAGCCACGTAAGTGAAAATGCATTGCATAACTTTGATAGGATTGTCACTGTTACACATTACACAAGTCCCATCAAAGTGGGGGCAACTGTAGGCACTGCATTATTGCATATAAGTCCCTATGATGAGTCTCATTTGGAGACACTACCTTTTAAGTCACGGAAGTCGCGGGAAACGGACATCGGAAGGGGAAATTCAGAATAAGTATGTCAACAGATTCATTTCACAAGTTCACTGTTTTCGTTCGTGCTGCGTTCGTGACCACGTTCACAAAATTAAATAAAATCTAAAAATCATATACCAATTTAAAATAAAATCATGCCTAAACCAAACAAATTAAATAAATGAACTTCCTAATTAAGCATAATCTTGTCTCCAATCAATCTTGTGTTTCCTTACATAACACCAAATCATATCCTCCTTTAATGCACAAATTCCTTCATTGTCAAGCAAGGATTCACCCATCCCCTTTGTCTATAAAAGAAACACATTGCCAAGACACTTCCCCCTCTCGAACTCTCACGTATACAGCAAAGAAAAAAGTCTCTCCTCATTCACGGTAATAGAAAAACAACAAAATGAAACCCTAAATACTCACAAATCAGCAGTCTTCCCCTCTCTAGACGCCCCTCTCTCTCGCTATCACAACCCTCATCGGACCTTAACTGCACGCCAACAGCCACCATCACCCTTTCAATGCAACACCTCATCATTGCCTTCATCACGCCAGCAGCCTCTCCACTCAACAAGACAAACCAGACTGACAACTCACACAGCCTTGACGTACCCACCAGCGCACAAACACACCACATAAATGGACCAACTCAACTAACTCTTCACAAATAAACAAAACGCATGAACAACAGCTCCAAAGTAACTCACCTTCACACGTTAAAACCCCATGTAACCAGACACCACCCACGTCAAAGCCACAAATCAGCCACTCACTCTCCAAGCTAACCCTCACGCACGACCAGCCCCTTTAGACCGAGACCCTACATCCCACAAATAGACGCACAATCTTTCTCGGCAAAGACACCCAAATAAGCCATAAATCAGCGAGCAATTACCCTAAAAATCAACCCAAAAATGTCCCAAATTAGTCCCCAAACAGTGAACAAATCACCCTATAACAGTCCATAAAACTGCAGTAAAAAACAGCAGAAAATAGTGAAGAAACAGCGGCGAAATGTAGTGAAAATAGTAGCCCGAGCAGTGAAAACAGCGAGGAAAGATGTGAACCAGCGAACCAGAAAAGTTACAGAGTTTTAGCCCTTCCGATGGCCTTGTAACGTGCTTCCGAGAGTCGACGTAAACTATGTAGCCGAATCCGAATGGACGGTAGTGCGGTATGTACTTGGGATACAACTCCACGTACCACTTGAGCAAACGGCACATATTTCGATTTATTTTGTCTTGTTTGTTTATTATCCGTTATTTAATTTCTGCATGTTATTTGTTTATGTAATGATGAGATAAAGCGCATGGGCTTAGTAAGTTGAATTAAAGGTCCTCCATTTCGAGGGGTTAAAATCCTTTACCACGATGCTTTGCCGCGTCGGATGATGTATATTCGGTTGAATGTAAGATGTGTTCAATCAGGTATACGAAGTCCGATATTGTTGTCTTATTTTTATATGCATTATGTTATTAGCGCATAGGCTTAGTAAGTTGGATTAAAGGTCCTCCATTTCGAGGGGTTAAAATCCTTTACCACGATGCTTCGCCGCGCCGGATGACGTATATTCGGTTGAATGTAAGATGTGTTCAATCGGGTATACAAAGTCCGATATTGTTGTCTTTATCTTTTATATGCATTATGTTAATAGCGCATGGGCTTAGTAAGTTGGATTAAAGGTCTTCCATGTCGAGGGGTTAAAATCCTTAACCACGATGCTTTGCCGCACCTTTTAGCCCGTTATTATTTATTAGGGGTCATCTATTCACCCGTTCACGTATGTGTCATGTTGTTTACTATTTTTTTAGGTCACTGTTGTAACCCCGTTCGAACGCGTTTCAGAACGCCGCACGAACGCATGTTTTCCGTCTCAGTTCGTTCGAACGCGTTTACGAACGCAATACGAATGTGAACCTTCTGTTTATCGTTCGAACGCGTTTACTAACGCTACTTGAACGCGCACATATTTCCTTTGTTTTATCATGCATCAGATATGGTCCCGTTCGAACGCGTTCTGAAACGCTATACGAACGCGAACCTTATGTTTACCGTTCGAACACGTTTACGAATGCTACTCGAACGCGAATGCGTTTTGTCTCATCAGGTCATGTCTCGTTCGAAAGCGTTCTCAAACGTTATACGAACGCGAACCTTCTGTTTACCGTTCTAACACATTTTCAAACGCTACACGAACACGCATACACTGAACTGAGTCATTTTCATCACATGTCATGCATAATTGTTTCTTAGGTGATTTCTCTTGTATCATGTAATCAATCATATTATTTGTATCCCTGTATTTATCTATTTGATGTGTTCATGAGATGGTATTCAAGCATAATTAGGCCGTTAGTATGTTACTTGGTTCTTAAGCATGATTTAGCCTATTTGGTTGTTCATTTTCAAGCATGATTAGTCATTTATTTGCATTTGGAATTTTCATTATGTCTAGGTTGTTCTTTGTTTTCCGCATTATATGATCGAAGTATGTTCATGAGATTGTCGTGTGCTATTGCATGTTCGCCGTTATTCCAATTTGCTTTCATGCGTGATTATTATTATCTACTGGCATGCCTATGATCGAATGTAATGTGCTTATGGCATCGCATGTTAGCCGTATTTATCTTTATGCATGCAAATTTGGACATAGATTATATGCAAATAGGTTGTATGCAAATTCGGACATAGGTTATATGCAAACTTAGATATGAGCCTTGAACTTATGCATGCGAACTTAGGAGTAAATTATCCTTGGAAATAAATGTTGCTTAGGCTTGGTTAAATTATTGCACAAATCATTTCATTACAAGTGGCATAAGTAAGGGACCATTCCGAACCCAACGGTTTGAGGTCTTCCCTTGCGAGGGGTGAGTGCGGCCTTAAATCTTTGTCCTGGTTCACACCGGGTGGCGACTCCATCATTCTCCGGTTTAGTCCCCCATGGGCTACTCCGTACTCCCAACTGGGCCGCGAGCCCGGAACAGCATGCGTCGCCCAGCTTCTGTGTCCCACAGTAATATCACTATAAATTCTATATTATAGTAAGAGAGATTTCTAAATTAGAAATAGTAAAGGTGGATCATCAACCCCCAGCATTTTATTTTTATTCTAGGGAAGTGATGAAACACAATATCCACACATTTATTTCTCTTGAGTTATTAATTTTAAAGCTATCTATTTTAATTGTATCTAATTTTCTTTATTTTTATCCGTAATTTTTATTCCCTTCTTTTATTTTTCAGGTGGTTGACATGGATCTTAGTTGTGTGATAAAGGAATTACAGGTTTTAGGAGGTGAAGATACATCCCAAATCAGTGAGCAACAGTCCGATTTTCTGAGGCCCGTTGTCCAGCTTAACAACTATCCTTGGATGTCAGAGTCATTCAACACAACATTTGCTAACAGAACACAATGGGGAGTGTAGACAATAGAACCTGGGCGACGCTGTTCTAGGCTCGCGGCCTAGTTGGGAAGTATGAAATAACATGGAGTCGCCACCCGGTGCGAACCGGGACAAAGATTTCAGGCCGCACTCACCCCTCGCGAGGGAAGACCTCAAACCGTTGGGTTCGGAATGGTCCCTTACTTATGTCACTTGTGATGATATAATTTGTGCAATAAACTAACCGAATCTATTCATCATTCATGCTCAAGGGTACTTAGATCTAACATGCTTTCATCCAAATAATTCCACGCAATGTAACACACAACAAGCATATTGAACCATTAAATCAACATGTGTAAATCATTACCCAAACGCATCATAAACTAAGAACATGCATAATGAACAACTAAACATGCTTTAACAAATGAATAACAAACTAAATTAAACCATGCTTTAAATAATAAACATATAACCTAAAGACTATAACATGCTCAAATACAAATTAGGATGAGACGAGATGCGTGCATCTTAAGTGGTATGTGGCATTGTATCCCAAGTGCAGACCATACTACCGTCCATTCGGAGTCGGCTATGGAATTTACGTCCGGGTTTCCATCCGATATACCACAAAAGAGAACACATATCCCGCTCATCCAACAATCACATCATGCTTCAAACGACTCTCATGCAATTATATATCAAAATAAATAAAACAACAATAAAGAAGATAAGTAGAAAGGTGCCCTCAGGTCTAACCTCTTTTGTCGTCTAAGAAAGGGCGTTACACGTCCGTTGGAAGGGTGAATGATCTGCTACTCTTTTAGTTCACCAACTCAACATCTTTCCTCGCTGTTTTGCAGTTCGGGTTGCTATTTCAAGTCCGTTTCGCTGCTGTTTCGCTGCTACGTTTCAGGTCACTGTCTTGGTGGTTAAGCGGACTGTTTTGGGTGATTTTGAAGGCTTAGGGAGGTGCGTTTGTGGGGATTTTTTAGGGAAACTTTATGGAGGTTTTTGGGGGGGGCTTTTCTAGGTGATTTTAGGGTTATTTTGCTGGCTAAAGCTGCATCAAGAACTGACCAGAACAGCAAGCTAAACTCAGCAGTTCACTGGTGCAGTGGGGTGTTTTCAGGGACTTTGAAGGCTAATGGAGCTGCGGTTTGAGGGTTTTTTAGGGAAAATTTATGGAGATTTTTGAGGGGTTTTCTAGGTGATTTTAGGGCTGTTTGCTGGCTAAAGTCGCAGCCAAAACTGACCAGAACAGAAGGTGAAGGTGCGGCAGTTCAAGGTGCAGTGGGGTGTTTTTTGGGGACTGTTTTGGGGCTGCGAATGGGGCTGTGTTTGGAGAGTGTTTAGTGCGACTTTAGGGCTTTATTTGAGGCTTATTTTGGGTGTGTTTTAGGGCTGTGAATGGTGCTAAATTCGGCAATGGAGGGCAGTGAAAGGGGCTTAGGCGTGAAGGGTGTTGGTGAAGGGTGAACGATGCGGTAATGGAGGGTGCTTAGGTTTAATGATTCGGCAATGGAAGCTTCAAGGAGGTTTTTGGACGTGCAAGGAGGCTTGAGAAAGTGTTTGGGCGTGCTTGGGGAATATATGAGCTAGGTTTTGAATGGGGGGTGAAGGCCTCTTTTTATAGGCAAAGAGAGAAGACTTCCTAATTTGAATAGGAAGAATCTCCTAATTGGTTTCTAATAAGGAATAGATCTCCTAATTTGGATTTGTGATTGGATTTGATTTGGTAGGGATTTGATTTGATTTCTTTTATTTAGGTAAGGATTTTATTTGATTTAAACATGTGATAAATGTGCATATACCTAAATAAAGGCACTATGGGCGTGAATCCCCCCTCCTTGGGCATGGGCTTGGTTTGACTTGGTTTGACTTGGGTATTTTGGGTTTGGTTTGGGTTTTGGGCCTTAGGTAAGCTTTGAAATGGAAGTCCAACAAGTAGCCGAAGCTAAACAACTCAGATAAAATCCAACAAAAATTCTATTTTCCAACTTTACCCTTCCAACGTTCGTTTCCCGCGGCTTTCATGACTAAGAAGTAGTTGTCTCCATACGAGACTCATCATCGAGCTGATATGCAAAATGCAATGCCTACAGTCGCCCCCACTTTCATGGGACTTGTGCAGTGTGTGACAATGACAATTCCTATCAAAGTACGTGCAATGCATTTTTACTTACCTGGCTCGCCAGCTGCCACATGGTCCGCCTGTTGTGTTGAGTTGATATGATGTTGAGGTGCTTCGACCTCTGGTCCATTCCCGAACCGTTGTTGTGATGTGATGAGGTCCATTCCCGAACCGATCTCCATTCCCGGAATGTTGTTGTGATGTGATGAGGTCCATTCCTGAACCGTCACCGTGTTGTGGTCCATTCCCGAACCGATCTCCATTCCCGGAGTTGCTGTGATGTGATGAGGTCCATTCCCGAACAGTCACCGTGTTGTGTCCATTCCCGAACCGATCTCCATTCCCGGAGTGTTGCTGTGATGTGATGAGGTCCATTCCCGAACCGTCACCGGTTGTGGTCCATTCCTGAACCGATCTCCATTCCCGGAGTGTTGCTGTGATGTGATGAGGTCCATTCCCGAATCGTCACCGTGTTGTGGTCCATTCCCGAACCGATCTCCATTCCGGAGTGTTGCTGTGATGTGATGAGGTCCATTCCCGAACCGTCACCGTGTTGTGGTCCATTCCGAACCGTGATGTTGTGGTCCATTCCCGAACCGATCTCCATTCCTGAAGTGCCATTCCCGGTGCTCATTCCCAGCTGTCCATTTGCCTGATGTACTGTCCATTCCTCTTCCGGAGTTCTGCCATTCCCCGCGTTGCCATTCCCGTGCGTGCTCATTCCCGAGGTCCAGGTCCATTCCATGACTGTCATTCTCGGACTATATCTCCATTCTCGGAGTGCCATTCCGGCTGCCATTCCCGGCCGCGTGCTCATTCCCGAGCTGTCCATTCCCGGACTATCTCCATTCTCGAGTGCCATTCCCGGCGTGCCTTCCCGGCGTGCTCATTCCCGAGCTGTCCATTCCCGGTCCATCGACTAAAATCTCATTCTCGGAGTGCCATTCCTGCGTGCCATTCCCGGCATGCTCATTCCCGAGCTGTCCATTCCCGGACTGTCCATTCTTGGATTAAATCTCCATTCCTGGAGTGCCATTCTTGGCAGAAACTGATTTGAAGTAATGCGGCCTCGCCCCCAGAATGCCATACCCGGCGGAAACTGAAACTGATGCGGATTACTCCTCTTAGCATATTGCAACTCCTCTCTCGAGATAATCTTT
>SKCR01037632.1:0-79108 GCA_019454045.1 Zanthoxylum bungeanum
TATAGAAGAACAGAAACTGGCCTAAGAGGCATATCATGAGTGCGAGCATTCCTCTCCCTCCATATATGGTAAACTGACGCTGCAAATGACAGACGAACCAGAAGATGATATAAAGAGGCACCGGAAAACTGACAAAGCCACTCAACAGTTTGGCGCCAATCTCGACAGCTCCTATCTAAACCACACATGGCTAGCACAGACGACCAAACCCTCGATGAAAAGAGGCATTGAAAGAAAAGATGATCGATGTCCTCACTCGAACAACCACACAAAATACACCGCGAGCATGAGGATATACCAAATTTCATCAGACTGTCCTGAGTACAAAGGCCTCCCTGAATAATCATCCAAAGAAGAAAAGAATGGCGGGGAATAGATTTTAATTCGGCCGAACGAGTTAATTATAATTAATTCGTTAGAAACGTGAATATTAATTTTGCTAGGTATAATTATTTAATTAAATTTGATTTAATTACGTCGCAACGGAAAATTTGTTAATTCGGAATTAACGAACCCGAGCCCGGAATATGTTTGCGAGGCCACTCCGATTTTGAATCAAGTGCAGCCACAAATCACATCGCAAGTCACTCACATGTCACATCCACTTTTTGTGATGTGTGTCATGTCACATTTTTGGTGATGGAGGTGGTTCAAGAGTAATTAAGCTAGCACACTAAAGGAGTCTTACAAAGGTGATAGGGAAACCCATTCATGAGCATGGAATCATCATTCACAAAGCTTGGAGCTTAGAGCATACAAATGGGACCTTGGCCGAAACTTGGAGAACAAAAGAGGAGCTTGGCCGAGAGCTTCAATGGAGCAAGGAAAATTTTTGTGTTCATCGCAACACAAATCCGATCAAAGTGAGTATTTCCGCAACTTTACTTTGTTGTATTCACACTTTTCTTTCACTTAATTGATCTTGGTTTGACCTAGAAAACCCAACACCTCACGCACAAAGCCCCCTCCATCCAGTAACCTCATGTACAAAGCCACCTGCCTTCACACTCATTCACGCCAAAATAGTTTGCTCCACGCTATAAAGCCACTCAACGGACACAGCTCACAAGCCCTCTTTCACACCCACACAATGCCACCAGTCCACGTACCAAGCAGCCTCACTCAGGCCACATATCTCTCCAAACCACAGCAGCCCCACAACTTCACATATCAACACGTACCAATCAGTCTTCATCTTTCACGCCTTCAACAAACCACACTGCCACCAATCCCCGTAGCAACACATAGCCCTCACGTACCCCTTTATCACTAACTACCTCACGCTCCAAACAGCCCCTAATTCACCGAACAAACTGCCCTAAACTGCACCTTTAAACTGCCTAGCTTTACAACATAAATACTCCCTTGAAACAGTCCATAATTCGCCCCCAAAATTGCACCAGAAAACTACCCCGTAAAACCCGCAAATCGTAAGACAAAATAGTCCCGCTTTACTGCAAAACAGTTAGCCAATACCGCGACCAGAAACAGCCATAAAACGGAGTAAAACCGCAGCCCGAACAACGAAACATCGAAGGAAAACGTTAAACCAGTAAATCAGAGGAGTTGCGGAGCATCAACCCTTCCGACGGTCGAGTAACACACTTGCAAGAGACGAATTAAGAGGTTAGACCTGAGGGCACATTCTTTATTTATTATCTTTTATTTTTATTTATTTTAGTACTTTATTTCATATGAGTATTGTGGATTGGTGCATGATGTGATTTCCGGATGAACGGAATATGTGTTCTCTCTTGCGGTATATCGGATGGAAACCCGGACGTAAATTTCGTAGCCGAATCCGAATTGACGGTATTGCGGTTTGCACTCGAGATACAATGCCATGAACCACTTGAGAGACACACATGTTTCGTCTCATCCAACCTTGTGTTCAAGCATGATTTAGTCTAATATGTTATTTATTTTTTAAGCATGATTTAGTCTAGTATGTTATTTATTTTTTAAGCATGATTATGTATTTTTTATGCATGTTATAGTTATTTCTTTCGCAATAGGAATTTAATTTACGTTTATGTTTAAGATTGGCGTACACAGAACCTGTTAAAGCCCTGGACGACCTCAACCAAAGTATATTGATTGTCGCAAGTATTATCGGTGCAAGTCTCAGGTTAAGACCAAATACACCTACCCTGATTTCGGACTTCCATAAACACATAGTCATACTACCAATGGAATTCCGAGGGGGTCTATCCAGAGCGAAGCTGTTTCCCGTACCATCGGTGAAAAACAACCTCATATTACACTTGCATGAGTATCCTATTCCCAAACATATGAGAACTATGTAGTTGTGCCCTCACAACACGCACAAGTGTAATACTAGTCTTTTACGTATTTATCGATGTCCAATCTCGACAATACTCTGACTATGGATATTTAATGATTTAACCTTCGTGGACTGATACTGTCTCATATCATTCTCAGTTCAGGAACAAATCATATGGACCTCCTATCATTTATATATCTAGGTGATCTTATCACAAATGATAAGAGTGCAATCTTTTTTTCACATAGTTAATTTGTACAACAACACAATGATCTGTACAAATAGTGACTCTATGGGTCATAATTGTCCAACAATCTCCCACTTGGCCTATAGCCAGTCACTCGAGTGTCTACCATCCGAACTATGTACGGTTGGCTTAAATTGCTGAGAAAAGGTTTTCGTCAGTGGATTTTCATGATTATCGTCTGATACGATTTACTCGATCATCACATCGCCACAATGTATGATCCGAACAAATCAGATGAATATCGAAGTATTTATTTGGATTGTTGATGAGACCATTAATTCTTTAGCATGTGCTGAAGCCTAGCTCAGCTGCTAAGAGAACTATATCTAATCTAATTAGATTTTATCTACCCCAGAAGGCTTCTATTGCTGCCTCAGCTGCAGCAATAATCCGAATTTGTTGTTTATTCGATAACAGTATCTTGCTTGGAAGATTTCCAGCTCACAGTACCGTTATTCAAACTGTATAGTACCGTTTTTATCGGTTGGGAAACTTGTGGTAGTTATCCTAGTCACTTCAAGTTTTTCTTCGCCAAAGTTTAAGACAACATCCTTATATCTCTAAGATACTAACATATGTTCTTAATATCAATCCAGTGACTATCACCTGGATTGGCCTGTTTGTTAATCATATGCTCAAAGCGTATGAGATACCAGGTCGCGTATATTTTTCAATGTACGATTTCTCGGAGAGTTTTCGAAAGACAAGTTTTCGCCGATTATTATAGGAATATCATTTCCAAGAAATGACACATTATCATTATCTTATGGGACAACCACTATCAGTGCGCTCCCACTAACCCTCTTATATACACAAGAACCTTTTCATTTTGAATTAAATCATATACTATTATGATTACATCAAAACGATAATTCCTAGAACCAATGTTTGCTTCAATCCAAACATAGATCGATTAACCTGCAAACCTTGTTTGGTAGTTTTAGTACGAAAAATCGACATGATGTTATAAACATCGTCCGAAAGGTTTCCTTTTCAGGAAAGCGATTTTCCCGCAAAGCTGTCATATTTCATAAAATCAAACACGCAGCTTTAGCAAGCATTATCCAAATAGATTTACCGTGGGAACAGGTAAAAGGTCGAATCAAAATCAACACAATGTTGATAACGATACCTTTTCGTTAAAAGCCTAGCTTTACACGTTGGTATGTTGCCATCCATTTATGTCTTCCTTGAAGACTTATAAAGTACCAGTAGGCACAATGTCTTGCGGTACATCAACTAGTATCCAAACTTGTTGACATACATGAAATCCATTTCGGACTCATGGCACTTTGCCATAATAGGGAGTCGGTACCTTGTATCACTTCCTCATACGTAGTCAGTTGGTATACCTCAAAAGATTGACATCTTTACGAGGTGAGATCAGAAACCCATACCCCAGGTTGTTTTCTGAATCTCTCCGACATACGCGGTTCTTGTGTATACGAAGATTAATGGTAATAGTTTCATCATTGATGAACTATTTGTGTTCCATTAGGAATCGGTGCCTGGAATAGTATTACTCCAATTTTTCATCGAGTTTTACTATCCTCCCACTTACCACTGCATATCGGTATTCCTCTCAGGAAAACCGCATGGTGAGCAACAATCCAATTGTTCTCAAGTGAGTTGTATAAGTACAATAGTTTGGTATCCCTATGATATCCTAAAATTTGCACTTATCCAATTTGGGTTTTAGTTTGGTATCATCCAAACATATGCCTAGCATTCCCAAATTTAACAGGAATGTGAAACCCGGTTCCTTTCCCGTTCATATCTAATATGTTATCTGTCAAACAGATTTTAATGGAACCTTATTCTAAATAAGTTCTGCACTGTTTATAGGTATCCGTTGAAGGAAATGGTAGCTCAGAGTGACTCATGATTAACCTAATCATGTCTAACAAAATTCGGTTACTCGGTTCGGACACACCGTCAAATTTATGTGTTCCGGAAGGAGTCCGCTTTTGAAAGAATACTTTACTCTTTCAAGTATTTTAGAAACTTATTGCTTGGGTATTTTTCATTACGGTCTTACCGTGACGAAATAATACTGTAGCCGATCTGTATGTCTATTTCGTGTCGAAACTATAAAAGTTTCCGATTTGTGTTCTTCAAAAGAAACACATAACCATAACGCGATGCCACATACGTATAGGTCACGAGATATTCATATCCACATCTAGCCTAGCTAGACATGGGCCCACTTGCTTCACTATGAACTAGGGCTATCAGATCGGTGGCATTTACACTTTTACCAAGTAAATAGTGTTTTAGGCACTTTGCCCAGTAAACTAGATTCGCAGACTTTATTTGAATGGAATCAAATCAGTCCTAGTACCCACTCTTCAAAAGTGCGGATATACGAGTTTTGTTTGATTGCGTCCCAGACAACAATGTGAAAATTTAGTTTCTACTGATCAAATCAGTTCGAGCTATTTGTTTGTCATGTTATACGTGTGAGATTTATTTATATTCTAAATATAAATTCTGTTGTTCACATCTATTGTGTTTATCTAAATATCATCTTTATATAATAAAACACTTTAGTGTTCGAAAATATAATGGTTCAATCCGCAACGGATTAAACACTGATATAGAGATAATGTTCCTAGTCAAACTAGTTACATTATAACAGTTTCCTAATTTACGTACATACCCAAAGGGCATTTCCTAAACTTAAGTATCTACGGTCAAAACAGCGACTTTCGTCCCGTTTCCGATTCGCAAATTAATCTTTATTGAAGTCAGTATCCTGTTCAAAACAGATTCTAAACATCAATACATATATTTATGTACCACACTAAGTATTTAAATCTAATTTTAATACTAGTAGTGAACATAATTATGACAAACATATTTGAAGTCAGAGCCTTGCTCGTCTTCAATTCCTTCTTGGGATATGTCCTCTTATCTTCCTAGAAGACTATAATGATTTTGTCTTTGCCATTTTTTCACACTTCAGAAGCCTTTGGCCAAGCCTTGGCATTCTGGAATATCGAAGTAAGGTGCGCCTTGCGCTACTTGCCTAATTGCAAAGTTTGACTTTTCTCTTTGAGAATAGTCATTAACCCTCCAAGAGTTTATTATTGCAATATATACTTCTAAAATCTAGGTATAGATTTATGAAGATCCTTCAATTTCAATATCATACTTTAAGAATCTAATCCTTAGTTCTGATAAAGAAATTAAGGAATCTATATGACAAGTATAATGGATTAAGCACTAAAGTTATCATTACATGAATATTCCAAATATCATGTTCCACTTATTTGCTTAACTCTAGGCTTAGGCCTAATATGTTATTTTATCAAATAAAGTAACTTATTATATTTCCAGGACCATCCTGAAATATTATTCCCAATTAGAAAAATTAAGTCATTTAAATACATTTTCCCTAGGATTATGTTTTAAATGCTAATCTTTCATTTTATCTTGATTCTAATAGTCCAACTATTTAATCAACGATTTGTGGTACTATGTATTATATTGATTATTATAGTCCAACTATACAATCAAATATAATTTAAATTAATTAACCTCAATTACATTGATTACTATAATCCAATTATAAAATCAACTGTAAATCGAAATTAATTAATTCAAATATATTGATTACTATAATTCAATTATATAATCAACTATAATACAGTCCAACTGCTTTAATTAAAATAACAATTTAAATATTAGTCCAACTAACATTTAATTGATTTGACGAATGATATTGTTTGAGCGCGTATGGCGAGTAATTGAACGAATATTGCAAATTCAATTCTTGCCTCTCACTATTTTTCGGCGAGCCTGTAACCCTCTGTCGAGTACTCGGGAAACCGTGTTTCCTAGTGGGCTAGGATCCCGTTAAATATCACACAATCTTGACTTTGGCCAACAAATTGTATGATAATTAACTAGGTAGATCTCTAAGATCGATTGGATGCAATCCAATTCCTAGATCCGGTAGGGGAACATCCAAGTCCGAAACATATATCTTATATATGCCAATACATCCAATGTATTACCTAACATTTTTCCTCTGAATCAACTAAGCCTTGGCTTTGGCACAACAAACTTAGTGATCCCAGTCAAGCGCGACCCATTGACTATGGAAAGCTTCGTAATCAATGTCGATGGACAAGAAATGGTCTTGACTTTGGCCAACAAAACACAACTTTTTTTTTTGGATAAGGTAAGTATTATAACCAAAAGAAAACTATACAAAGAGCAAAGGGGCATACCCCAGGCAAACTAGAGAGGACAAGCCCTCCTAGAAGAAAAGCCTATAGGCTACAAGCAAAGATCAACAGAAGATGTCAACGGGCAAGTGCCATGGAAGGTGAAGCCATTTATTGTCATAAGATGGATTCACCTTACGTACAAAGCTAGCACGATTCCGAACATCAAAAACAATATCATAAAGAAGAGTAGAAACAGGCCGAAAAGGCATATCATGAGTGCGAGCATTCCTCTCCCTCCAAATATGGTAGACTGAAGCTGCAAAAGACAGACGAACCAGAAGGTGACGTAAAGAGGCATCAGTGAACTGACATAACCACTCAACAGTCTGTCGCCAATCCCGACGACTCCAATCTAACCCACACAAAGCCAGCACAGACGACCAGACCCTCGAAGAGAAGATGCACTGGAAGAAAAGATGATCAATGTCCTCACTTGAACAACCACAAAGAATACAACGGGAGCAAGCAGAAATACCAAACCTCATCAAACTATCCTGGGTACAAAGGCCTCCCTGAATAGACATCCAAAGTAAGAAGGAATGACGGGGAATAGCCTTCCGGAACCAAACAACTCGAGACCAATGCAACAAGTTTCCCCTAGTACGCATGGCATTCCAAGCACTATCCACAGAAAATCTCCCACTCTTATCATCCTCCCAAACCAGCACGTCCTCCCTCAAACTAGAAGGAGACGGAAGATGGGACTGAGCCAAGTCAACAAGGGCAGCAGACCTAGAAGGGGGCCAACGCCAAGCAGAATCTGAGATAATGGAAGCAACTGTAGCCATCCTATCCAAGCCAGAGTCATAAATCACTCTCTCACCCAACGTGTCCACAATCGGGCCCAAAGGATGCCAAAAATCAAACCACAATAAGTCTTCTCACCATTCCCAATCCTAACTCTCATCCGCCGCCGGGACCAAGAACGGAGCTCCAAGATCTTACGCCAACTCCAAGAGCAATCAGAAGGACATTGGACCTCCCAAAAACTTCTCCCCCTCAACAAATAAGAGTGAACCCAATTCGTCCAAGAAGAGACCTGGCTAGAACAAAGAAACCAAATGTGCTTAACAATAGCCGCTCTATTCCAAGTATCCAAACTCTTAATCCCCAGCCCACCCTCCTTAAGAGGTAAACAAACTCTACTCCAAGCCACTCTCGCCCCAGAAGAGGTGAGTGCACTACCCTTCCAAAGGAAAGAACGCAGAATCGTCTCCACCTTCCTAATAACAGACTTAGGAAGAATAAACAAGGAAGACCAGTAAACTTGAATGGAGAACAAAACCGACTTAATAAGCTGAAGCCGACCCGCATAAGAGAGAAATTTACTACTCCAACTCTTAGCACGTAAAACAATACGATCCACAAGAGAAGCACAATCTGAGGCCCGAAGTTTAGTAGAGATCAAAGGGACACCTAAATACCGCACAGGAAGAACCCCTGCTTGGAACCCCAAAACATGACGCAGTTGGCCCTGGAGAGTAGAAGAGATACCAGAAGAGAAGAAATGACTTTTAGCTGGATTCGGGATCAAACCTGATAAACTACTGAACTGCCCGAGACAATCCTTGATCAATGAAACCGAGGGGGCATCTGCTTTACAAAAAATCATAAGGTCATCCGCAAAGCAGAGATGAGTAAGACGGTAAAGAAAGGGTGAGTACAAAGCTTTCGTGATTCAAACACATCTTCGACACTGATATGGAACAAAGCTTTCGTGATTCAAACACATCTTCGACAGACAAAGGCCTTGACTTTGGCCAACAAACCAATGCCGTCTCGGATCTTGAGTGAGAATCACTCAATGGAAGTAAAGACTCTTAATATTTAGCGAGGGTTATTCGCGTGCAAATTGGCAACCAATTTATTATCTTTATTAAGGTCTCATCATCATACACCCTTAAGCATGCATTCTAAACACATAATAAAGCGCGTATGTATAAAATAATAATGATATGCGGATGAATATCTTATATTGATCCTAGATCAAATCTCTGTCTTTCTCTGTCCCGCTAGCACATGTATCACTTCTACCCGTTACACTACACTTCTAAAGAAACCTCATTTACATTGAGGGGAATAGGTGAGAAGAGAATACAAAGAAATATGAGATAAGGCTGGACTCGCAGGTCTAATTTATAATTCAAATTTATTACAATTTCCAAAATTGCCCCACCCTACTAATATCCATCCGATATACATTATTCATGCATCACAACCATGTATTCACACAAGCATGTTATCAATCAATCAAATCAAATTAATTAATCTGATAATTAGTGATCATCCAATGTTCAAACAACGATTTGATTTTGTTCGAGTCAAACTCGTTTTGCGAACACGTACTCAAAGTACGAATTCTTCAAATTAAATTAAATTACATAATTAAATCCAATTTAATACGCATTTAATTCTAATTCACTATTTAATTCCAAATTAAATATTACACTTTATAAAATAAACCTTTACGACTTAAATTCCAAATTTAATCGTTACGGGTCTCTTCGCCCGATTAATATCCAATATTAATTTAATTAAAGTCCAATGGGCTTTTAATTAATTTCTTCAAGGCGTGGACTTTTGGTCAACTCGGGTCTAACCGAATAACCAAAATCCAATCCGGGAGTTACCCCATAAGCCCAAAATCAATTTTGGCCCATTAGGCCCAATTAAACTTTAAAGGTTCATTAGTCGCATTTGGGCCTTTTGGATGCGGTTTTGAGCCTAATTGGATCCAACCAATTTTTCCTAAACCCAACTTTGTTACAACAAAGCTCAACAAGCCCAATAACAACTTTAAAAGCCCAAATCCAATTTAAGGCCCAATTTAATTAAATTACAAAATCCAATTTTTACAATTCAATTAAACTAAAGTGTATAGCATTTTTAATTACCCAAATTAATATTTCCAAAACACCAAATTTGTCCAATTAATCATGCTTATCATCAATGAATCATGTCCAACATAATTTGATCAAAATCAAACCCAATTAACACATGCTAAAGTCTCGGCCAAAGGGGAAAAATATGCCCAAATCAAATTCAATCCAATTGAACCAAATTAAACATAAATTCAACATCCCCAAATGATTTCTAACACATCCAATGTTCAAAAAAATAAAAATTCCAAGACAATTAGGGAGCCTCCATTTTCGGCCAAGCCTAACAAATTGGGGAAAATTAATCCAATTAATCTTTCATCAAATTGATTACATATAACTCTAAGTTATCCTTATACAAGCATATTTAAACAAACAATTTGTCAAAAACATGCTTAAATCAAAAAGCCCCAAATTTAGTTAAGAACCCTAATTTTCGTTTCATGCTCAAATGGCTCAAGATACCTTTGTTGGGTTTCAATCAAGTCCCAAGGATCATAAATCAAGCATAAAACGAGTTGAATACAACCAAATGAGGTGCGGAATGGCTCACATTGATTGGTTGAGATGCATGTGGTGATGAACCAAAAACGCACTTCAAGTTTCTACCTTTTCCAAGCTCTGCAGTGGGCTGCGCAAATGGTGATTTTCTTCCTCCAAGAATCGGCCATGGGTGTCCTCCATGGAAGCTCCAAGCTTCACAAGGTGATTCCTTGCTCATGAAAACACTTCCCTATCACCTTGGTATATCTCTATGAGTGTGCTAGCACTTAGATCTTGCAACAAGACATTAGCTTCTCCATTTTGCTCGGTGAAACCAGAAAAACAGAGGAGAAGAATCGGTCCAAGACCAAGAGAGAGGAAGAACGATTTTGGCTCTCAAAAACGCATCGAGGAGAGAGAGGAGGGAAAAAGAAAAGTAAAATAGGTTTTATATTTATATTTTCCAAAAACAAATAAAACATATATACCTTTCTTTTTCCAAAAGCAAAGCATTAAATGCTTTCAATCAATCACCTCACATCAACTCACATCAATCAATCAAATGTCACATCACTCAAAGTGACATGTGATTTGACGCTTGATGTGACTCGCGATTCGACGCTCGATTTGACTTACGTGCCGCACTCGAATTTGAAATGCGAATGCGCTCGTAAATAATCTCGGGCTCGGGTTCGCTAATTCCAAATTAACGAATTTTCTGTTGCGTCGTAATTAAATGATTACGCCTAGTGAAATCACTATTCACGTCGCTAACTTAGAATTAATTCGTTCGCCCGAATTAAAATCTAATTTTAATTCCGCGTCGAAATCCAATTTCGTATAATATATCAAATATATTATTTTACCGATTAATTCCAAATTAATCATTCTCTCTCTTTAATTGGTATTTTATCCTAGATAAAATATCTCCGTAATTAATCCTAGATTAATTTTCTCTCTCAATAAATTAATCCCAGATTAATTAAAGTGCGAGTCATATGTCATCGGTGAATCTTCGGGGAGCGACCCATGAGATCTCCGGATATGTTGGTAGTAAATCGGGTCGTCGAACTATCCGAACACGTAAGTACCTCGTACTACGTTTACACCGATTCACAAGACAATGTTGGCTTCTAGCAAAGCGCCATGCCTACCCAATTCTCCAGAAACATGCTTACAGGAATAAGCGATCTATATCAAGCGTAATATACATGGTATGCGTATTACGATCCAGTATCAGATGATCACGTGCTAGGCCTAGGGCTGGAATTGTGTCTGCCCCATACGAAGCACATGTCGGATGTCTGGTAACTAGTCTCTATATCGGATAACTTTGACCTAGTCATATTATCCCGATGACTGCAGTACTTAAGAGAACCAGTACCGTATCCTACGTGACCAACATCTTCATATGATTGGAGTGACACTTCCGTCTTGAAATCACACCCAACACACTACGATTCTCAATATACCCAGTATTGGCGTACACAGAACCTGTTAAAGCCCTGGACGACCTCAACCAAAGTATATTGATTGTCGCAAGTATTATCGGTGCAAGTCTCATGTTAAGACCAAATACACCTACCCTGATTTCGGACTTCCATAGACTTTTTTTTTTTGGAAAATTACAATCGGACTTCCATAGACACATAGTCATACTACCAATGGAATTCCGTGGGGGTCTATCTAGAGCGAAGCTGTTTCCCGTACCATTGGTGAAACACAACCTCCTATTACACTTGCATGAGTATCCTATACCCAAACATATGAGAACTATGCCATTGTGCCCTCACTACACGCACAAGTGTAATACTAGTCTCTTACGTATTTATCGATGTCCAATCTCGATAATATTATGACTAGGGATATTTAATGATTTATCCTTCGTGGACTTATACTGTCTCATATCATTCTCAGTTCAGGAACAAATCATATGGACCTCCTATCATTTATATATCTAGGTGATCTTATCACAAATGATAAGAGTGTAATCTCTTTGTCACATTGTTAATTTGTACAACAACACAATGATTTGTACAAATAGTGACGCTATGGGTCATAATTGTCCAACACTTTCGACACCACAAAGTCTTCCGAACTATATCTCATAATCAGCGGAAACTTATGTGGGTAAGACTCACAAAATAATCTCTAAACGTTTTAGAGATTTTAAGCACACTTGTATTTGTTTTTAATTTCTTCTTTTTATTTCTTTTGGTTTGTCTCAACTTTTGAGAGAGAATGAAGATGAAGAAGATGAAGGCTAGGGTTAGAATGAAAGACTTAAGCCAAAAGAAAATTAAATCTTCTTTTTATACCTAGGGTTATTTGTTTCCAAAACAAACAAAACCCTTCCTATTTCCACCATGTAGAATTCGGCCAAGGCAAGGAATTTTTGAAATTTTTGTAACAACAAATTTTCAATTACCATAATGGAAAAGATGTTACAAAATTAAAAGGTTATCACTTTTTGAAAGTGTAACCACCAAAAATATGCAAGGGTTTCCAAAACCCAAAATTTGGAAATCTTATTTTAGCCTTATTAGATTATATCAAGTGATAATTATTAAAACCATATATTAACTATTAATATATAGTTCCAAGTGTGACAAATAATATTATTGATCATATTACTAATGTTTATACATATGTGAGTATATAATTGGACTATCCAATTATACTAAATCCGTTATAGTATATCAAGCTAGCACGAGGACAAAATGGACCTACGGTTCCGAGCTCCAATAAACTCGAAATATTAATTAAGCTCTTAATTAAATATTCTGAATTATTAACTCCGGGTTATTCCACTAAAAACCCGCAGTTGCACTCTCATTGCCGCAGATGATATATTAAGCAGAACCAAGTCGGTGTCCATCGATATAGTCACTACATATGAATTGACCCTTCACGAGTATCTCTTAATAAGAGCCGGGTCATAATATCCGTTATAGCCCTCTAATTATTTATACCTTAAGTGCCATTGATTATCTAATGAACGATTTATTTATAACCATTATGAATTTTAATCATTCTATTCGTAATAGAAAGACTTGAGCGCTCAAACCGTTCAAGTACTGAATCAACCCTTAAGGATGATACTCCTCTACTTCTCGCAAGAAGGAGTGAACTCCGTATATATGTAAAACGTTCCCAGCTACACAACAGACTATGCCCTCAAAGTACGTAGCTATTGGTCGGGACTGCTACACCAACCTCACCTTTGTAAATCAAAGGACATAGCCTACCATGCAGGAGTTCGTAGTACACTCAGGATTAAGATCAATCCATATATGACCATCTAGTAGATCAAAATGATTTTCTTTGTTTAACAGATATTATAAGAAAGTCATTTCCATCTGGGTCCAGTCCTATATGATCACATCATACAAGGTGCCTTCATTCTCATGTCTCTACATGGACGATCTCGGATTAAGGTCGCCATACAAACATAGAATTGACCACAGCTATAGATAAATCACAAACAAAGTACATGATTTGTTTGTTCTCTATGGACTATTTAAGATTACTAACTTCAGACTTAAGATTAATAAGTGGTGGGGAATGCACAGTATGTATGAAATGCATGGAAAAATGGTAACTGTGATGGATAAGTTAGAATTTTAATATGTTGAATTTTAGCATGAAAACAAATATATGTGCTTATATATGAAATTATGCAAGTGTATGCTAGTAGAGTCAAATTTATGTACGGAGTATATGTTATCTTATGTTATGTTTGAATTGATAAGAACATATATACATGAGTGTAAGCATGAACCTATATAAATGGAAGTATGTAATGTGAATAAGAACATTGTTGCATGTTATGGATTTATGTGTATACATGATAGCGGATAAGTATATGTATAAGTATGTGTTATGAATATGTATATACGCATGCATACATGTGCTTATGTGATAATAGTAGCATATAGAGTATAAGTAAGTATGAAAGCATGTATTAAGTGAATGAAAGCATAATGCATTGAACATGTATATTGGGTAATCTTTTCTGAATTGTAGTTGAAACTGATTTTAAACTTTAAGGTATTTAACAGTTTTAAATGTTTTCAAAACAAAAGTTTTAATGGATTTTATCAGGATTGAGGTATAAACCCATCCCAGTGAGATTTTATTAACAATTATAGAATTGACGGATTTCATATGGATTCGGGATTTGGGATTTGACCCATTCCAGTTGTACACTAATTGGAATTGACGGATTTAGATACATGTGAACATGTGGAGGACTGGGGGGACACTCTCATATCCTCGAGCGGCACTAGGGGGATGACGGTATGTAGTGCCCATAGATCATTTTTTGTGCTCAGATGGGACATTCCTGGGCGGAGATTGCGCTCAGATGGTACATTCCAGGGTGGAGATTTGGTGGCATGGGGGACGGCAATACACAACGCTCCATGTCACCGGTAGGGTGTTTAAAGGGACAGTGAGATGTAACACCCCTACACACCGGTGTATTCGGGGGGACGGCGATACGTAACGCCCCTGAACACCAGATGGATAATTTGGTACAAGATGACCGTATATTGATTTTCAGATTTTGGTTTTCGGAAAAAGGATTTTAGATTTCAGTTTTCAGAAAAAGAGTTTCAGAAAAGAACATAGAAAGACGATTTTAGAGAGAAGTACAATAAAGAGACAGATTTTCAGAATGATTTTTCAGAAAGAAGATTTTTAGTAATAGAGTTTTCTAGAACAGAAAAAAGAAGGGAGTTTCAAATATGAGTTTTCCGAAAAGGATTTTTAAAGAATGTTTCCTAAATTGAATGTATTATAAAGATTTGTGAGTTTTCTAAAAAAGAAAGAAACTTTCCAAGCAAAATGAAGTTATGAGATGTCAATATGAATTAAAGCTTTTTAATGTTCGTGTGATTCATGCATATGATATGTTTGAGCACGATGATATTGTTACTTATATGTGTATATATCATTGATGATTGTATGTTGCATGGTAGAAGTGCTGGATAGGATCCGTTCAGATGGAATCCATTCCATACCTATTCTAAAATAGGTAATGGGTTCTGTACGAGCATTGTTTGCACGAACCAGCACTAGTGCATACACATGATGGTGAGATGCATATTTGCTGCATATATAATTAATATGGATTGTATATGCTGAATCGATGATGTGTTAAATAGAATGGTAAAAAGATAACTTTGATAATCCACCTGAGCTTGAGGTAGCGAAGTAAAAGAAAGATAAGAAGATGATATGTATATGTATGTGAACACTGCTATATGATATGCCGTAAATGTTATATATGTGACATCATGAATGTGTTAAGTATGCTAGATAGAGGTAAAAGTTATAAGTAAGGATAAATGTAGATGATTGTTGGTTATTGAATTATTCAAGTTAGAGAGGAACTACATGTTGTAACTTATATGGTTAAAAATAAAGGAAATGATTAAAAGAAAAAAATGGAGTATGCTTGATGTGTGTTGTGAACTAAAACGATTTTGTATACGAAGTGAAAGTTATATATATATATATATATATAAGTGACTTGTACATATGACTTCAAATAATTGATATATGATTAACGTGAAGACGATATGAGTTATATATGTGATAGTACAGATGATATGTTAAGATTGATATATATATGTATGCAATGATTTAAAATGAACAAGCTAGGCATCATGACACAAGAAAACAGAAAGAGATTAGTGTGTGGATATTCACAAAAGAGGAATATAAGAAATGGAATGTTTGCCAAACGGCTAGGAAACAGACAATATGAATAGTTGGTAATTTAGAGAATGTGTGAATCACTTAGAAATCCCAGGAATAATATGTAAACTGGAATTCAAACCTTGCATGTGTATGATACTCAAGGTAGGAGCAGAGTTACTTACTGAGTCTTATGACTCACACCCAAACAGTGTTGGAGTTTTGCAGGTTGGTGACCTGATCGGTCAACCACAGTCTTTAAAGCTTGAGGAGTCGAATAGCAACATTACAGTCAGCCAGTCACCAGGTCTTGGGAGTATACGAGTCAAGATGTATAAGTGTAGCTGTAAAAGAATTTGTGTTGTATAAGTTAACCGTAAACGTTTTTATTTATACGCATTTTGGGCATGGCGCCCAGTTGGATTATGACTTGAGTTGATTATTTAGTGTTAGACTATGTGTTGGGCCCTATAGGTTCTATTGAGATGCTGGACTTTGATCCAAGTTGCATGATTTTTAGCAGAGGTCATGCCGAATTTTTGTCAAGAGTCAGAGGCTTTTGGACGCAGGATTAGCCTTGTTGGACAATTATGACCCATAGCATCACTATTTGTACAGATCATGGTGTTGTTGTACAAATTAACTATGTGACAAATGAAATTGCTCTTCTATCATTTGTAATTAGATTACCAAGATGTATATAAGATAAAAGGTCCTTATGATTAGTTCCAGATTGAGATGATATGAGACAGTATCAATCCACGAAGGTTTAATCATTAAATATCCCTAGTCATAGTATTATCGAGATTGGACATCGATAATGCGGAATAGACTAGTATTACACTTGTGCGCGTTGTGTGAGCAGAACAACATATTCTCATATATTTAAGTATTGGATACTTATGCAAGTGTAATAGGAGGTTGTGTTTACCGATGGTACGGAAACAGCTTCGCTCTGGATAGACCCCTCAGAATTCCATTGGTAGTATGACTATGTGTCTATGGAAGTCCGAATCAGGGTAGGTGTATTTGGTCTTAACCTGAGACTTGCACCGCTAATACTTGCGACAATCAATATACTTTGGTTTTGGTCGTCCAGGGCTTTAACCGAATCTGTGTACGCCTCTTCTGGGTATATTGAGAATCGTAGTGTATTGGGTGTGATGTCAAGACGGAAGTATCACTTCAGTCATAGTGGAGATGATGATCACGTAGGATACCAAACTGGTGCTCTAATATGATACAGCTATCGGGATATTATGACTAGGTCATGTTTATCTGATTATAGAGACTAGTTACCAGAGATCCGATATGTGCTTCGTACGAGGCAGACACAATTCCAGCCCCAGGCCTAACACGTGACATCCGATACTGGATCGCAATACGCAATACTCTGTATACTACACCTGATAAAAATTACATATTCCTTTAAGAATATTTCTGGAGAATTGGGTAGGCACGGTGCTTTGCTAGAAGCCAACCATATCTTGTAAATCGATAAAAGCGTAGTACTAGGTACGTACGTGTTCGGATAGTCCGACGACCGGATTTACTGCCAACGTATCTGGGGATCTCATGGATCGCTTCCTGAAGATTCACCGATGACGTATGACTCAGATATAATTAATCTAGGATTAATTATAAGAGAGAGAAAATTAATCTGGGATTAATTACGAAGATATTTTATCTGGGATAAAATATTATTTAAAGAGAGAGAACGATTAATTTCGAATTAATCGATAAAATAATATATTCGATATATTATACGAAATTAGATTTCGATGCGGAATTAAAATTAGATTTTAATTCGGGCGAACGAGTTAATTTAGAATTAATTCTCTAGCGACATGAATAGTAATTTTGCTAGGCATAATTATTTAATTAAATTTGATTTAATTATGTCGCAACGGAAAATTTGTTAATTTGGAATTAGCGAACCCGAGCCTGGGAGTGTTTGCGGGCCCACTCGCATTTCGAATTCAAGTGTGGCCCACAAGTCACATCACGCATCACATCGGAAGTCACTCACATGTAACATCCACTTTTTGTGATGTGTGTCATGTCACATTTTTTGTGATGAAGGTGGTTGAGAGCAATTAATGCTTTTTTCCCTCCAAATTGCTTTTGGAAAGCAAATACCGAAAAGGGCTTGGATTTTGGATTTTGGTATTAGTTTTTGGAAAACATTGACACAAAACACTTCTATTCTCTCTCTCTCTCTCCCACACATTCGGCCATTGGAGCCATTTTCTTCTCTTATTTTGCCTTCAATGCCGAGAGCATGTAGAAGCAATAGAAATTTTGTGGCAAAATTTCAAGAGTGCTAGCACACATTAGGAGTAATCCAAAGGTGATAGGGAAACAAACCCTTGAGCATGGAATCTACAAACAAAGCTTGGAGCTTGGAGATTCAACTTGGAGCACAAAAAGAAGCCATGGCCGAACCTTGGAGGAAAAGCTTGAAGAATTTTTGTTGTTCCTCGCATCGCAAAAGCCGATCAAAGTGAGTATTCCGCAACTTAACTTTGTCGTATTCACACTTCTAAATGCTTAAATCGATCTTGGTTTGACCTTAGAAACTCTACAATGGTATCAGAGCCATGATTTAAGCATGAAATTGGAATTAGGGTAAAATTGGGTAAAATTGATTTGAGCATGTTTTGATGAAATTGATTGTTTGAATATGCTTGAATGATGATAACATAGTGTTATGCATGATCAATTTGATGAAAATTGAATTGGATCAAATTTTCCCCAATAATTTGGCTTGGCCGAAAGTTATGTGTTACCCTAAGTCATGGTGATTTTTGTTTTTGATCATTGGATGAGTTGAAATCACTTGGGATATGTTGATTTAGGATTTAATTGGATTGAATTCGGAATCGAACAATAAAACCCTACAATTGCCGTGACTAGTAGCATGGAAAATGATATGATTTTTTTTGATTCAATTATGTTGGACATGTGTTGATGATAATTAGCATGATTAATTATATAAATTGGTGTTTTGGAAATATTAATTTGGTTAATTAATTATGGCTATACACTTTAGATTAATTTAATTATGAAATTTGGAATTTTGTAATTTAATTAATTGAGCCAAATTTGGAATTGGGAAAGTTGTATTTGGGCTTAATGGACTTGGTTGGGCCAGGTTTGGTTTGGGTAGATCCAATTGGGCCCAAAACCATATCCATAAAGTCCAAATATAATTAAATGGACCTTTAATATTTTAATTGGGCCTAAATTGGTTTCTTGGCTAATAAGGGTGATTCCTTAAATGGGCTTGGTATTTGGGTTTGACCCATGTTGACCAAAGTCCAAGCCTTTGGAAATTAATTGAAAGCCCATTGGACTTTAGTTAAATTGACATTGGATGTTAAATGGCTTTGAGACCCGTAAAGATTAGATTTTGAATCTAAGTCGTAAAAGCACATTAAAAAGTGTAATTATTTAATTTAGAATTAAATATAGAATTAGTATTAAATACAAATTAAATTGGATTTAATGTTGTAGTTTAATATAATTCAAGAATTCGTACTTTGAGTACTTATTCGCAAAACGAGTTGACTCGCGCAAAATCAAATCATTGTTTGAATATTGGATGGTCATTAATTTCAGATTAATTAATTGGATTAGATTGATGGATAACATGCTTTGTGTGAATACATGGATGCGATGTATGAATAATGCATATCGGATGGATATTAGATGGGTGAGGGCAATTTTGGAAATTGTTGTAATAAATTTAGAATTTATTAATTGGACCTACGTGTCCAGCCTATTACCTCTTGACTCTTTGTATTTCTCTTCTCACCTATTCCCCTCAATGTAAATGAGGTTTCTTTAGAAGTGTTATGTAATTGGGTAGAAGTAATATTTTTGCTAGCGGGAGAGAGGAAATGAAGAGATTTATTATAGGAACAAAATGTGTTAAGTATCCATCTGCATATCATTATTATTTTATTTATACGTGCCTTATTATGTTTTTAGAATGCATGTTTAAGGATGTATGATGATGAGACCTGAACAAAGATAATTAATTGGTTGCCAATTACGCGAAACAGCCTCAATACATATTAAGCGTTTTTCCTTCCTTTGAATGATTCATTCTCAAGATCCAAGATTGGCACTGGTTTGTTGGCCAAAGTCAAGACCTTTGTCCATCGCGGATGTGTTTGAATCATAAGGCTTTGTTCCATATCGGTGTCTTGTCCAAGTTGTGATTTGTTGGCCAAAGTCAAAATCACTTCTTGTCCATCGACATCGATTACGAAGCTTTCCAAAGTCAATGGGTCCCGCTTAACTGTAATCATTAAGTTTGTTTTGCCAAAGCCAAGGCTTAATTGATTCAGAGGAAAAAAGGTCATGGAATATATTGGATATATTGGCATATATAAGATATATGTTTCGGACTTGGATGTCCACCTACTGGATCTAGGAATTGGATGGGATCCAATTGATCTTAGAGATCTACCTAGTTAATTATTATACAATTTGTTGGCCAAAGTCAATATTGTGTGTTATTTAACGGGATCCTAGCCCACTAGGAAACAAGGTTTCCCGAGTACTCAACAGAGGGTTAGAGGCTCGTCGAAAAAATAGTGGGAGGCAAGTATTAAATTTGCAAATTCGTTTAGTTACTTGCCAATACGTGCTCATTTCAATTTTTCGTCATCAAAATAATATATTAGTTGGACTAATATTTAATCATTATTTTAATAAAACAGTTGGATTGTATTCAAACTACTTCAATTATAGTTGATTATATAATCGAATTATAGTAATCAATATATTTGAATTTAACCAATTAAATTATAGTTGATTATATAGTTAGACTATAGTAATCATTATAATAAATAGTACACAAAATCGTTGATTGGATAGTTGGAATATAGCAATCAAGATAAATGAAACATTAGTGTTAAGAACATAATCCTGGGTGAAAATGTTTTTAAACGGCTTTAATTTTCAGATTGGGAATAAAATCTCAGGATAGTCCTGGGGACCGAGAAGTTACTTTATTTGATAGAGTGACGTCTCAAGCCTAAGCTTGGAATTGAGCAAATAGTAGAACATGATATTTGGATTATTCATGTGATGATAACTTTAGTGCTTAATCTGTTATGCTCGCCGCAAAGACTCCTTAATATCTTAGTCAGAACTAAGGATTAGATCCTTATAGTATGATATTGAAATTGAAGGATCTTCATAGATCTATCATTAGATCTTAGAAGTACAAATTGCAATAGAAAACTCTTGGAGAGTTAATGGCCATACTCAATGAGACAAAGCCCGAGTTTGCAATAAGGCAAGAAGCGCAAGGCGCATCTTTCTTCGACATCCCAGAAGGCCAAGGCTTGGCCAAAGACTTATGGGGTGTGGAAAAAAGGGCAAAGGCAAAGTCATTATAATCTTCTGGGAAGACAAAGGTCATATCCCAATATGTTTGCCTAAACTGTCGCAAACGGGGTCACTGGAAGCGTGACTGCCGTATGTACAAGGCAGACATGAATGAATTGAAGATGGGCAAGGCTCCATCTTCAAATATGTTTGTCATAAACATATTCACTACTAGTATTAAAATTGGATTTTAGATACTAAATGTGGTACATAAATATGTTCTGATGTTGGTTAGCAGGATACTGACTTCAGATGAGATCTATTTGGGAGTCGAAAATGGGACGACAATCGCTGTTTTAACCATAGATACCTAAATTTAGGTACTACCCTTCGGGTGTGTACTTAAATTAGGAAACTGTTAAAATGTACCTAGTTAGACTAGAAACATTATCTCTATATCAGGGTTTAACCAGTTGCGGGTATACCTTTATATTCTAGAACACTAAAGTGTTTTATTTTATAAAGATGATATTGAGATAAACACATTAGATGTGAATAACAGTATTTATATTTTGAATATAAATAAATCTCAAACATGTAACATGACAAACAAATAGCTCAAACTGAATTAATCATTTGAGACTTATTAGTGGCATTGTTGTCTGGGACACAACAAACAATACTCGTATATCCACACTTTCAAAGAGTGGATACCAGGACGGATTTGATCCTATTCAAATGATGTCTACGAATCTAGTTTATTAGGCAAAGTGCCTAAAACACCTTTTACTTGCAACCAATCTAATAGCCCTCGTTCATAGTGACGTAATTGGGCCTATGTAAAAGTGCAAGTGGCATCGATCTAATAGCCCTCGTTCATAGTGACGTAATTGGGCCCATGTCTAGCTAGGCTAGAGGTGGGTATGAACACTTCGTAACCTTTACGGATGTGGCATCGCGTTACGGTTATGTGTTTCTTTTGAAACACGAATCAGAAACTTTTGATAAATTCAAAGAGTTTCGACACAAAGTAGACAAACAGATCGGCTAAAGTATTAAAACATCACGATTGGAATGTGATGGAAAATACTTAAGCAATAAGTTTCTCGAATACTTGAAAGAGTATAATATTCTTTCAATGTGGACTCCTCCCGGAACACCTCAATTGAGCGGTGTGTCCGAACAGAGAAACTGAACCTTGTTGTTGGACATAGTAAGGTTAATCATGAGTCGCTCTGAGCTACCATTTTCCTTTAAGGGATACGCATTAAACAGTGCAAAACTTATTTTGAATAAGGTTCCATAAAAATCTATTTGACTGACTTCATATTAGATATGAACAGGAAAGAAACTAAGTTTTCTCATTCCTATAGATTTAGGTATTCTGGGCATATGTTTGGATGATACCAAACTAGAACCCAAATCGGATAAGTGCCTAATTGTAGGTTATTCTAGGGTAACCAAAGTATAGAACTTATACAACTCACTTGAGAACAATGTAATTGTTTCTCGCTATGCGGTTTTCCTAAGAGGAATACCTATATGCAGTGGTGAGTGAGAGGAAAGTAAACCTCGATGAAAATCGGAGTAATACTGTTCCAGGCACCGATTCCTTAATGGAACACAAACAGTTCATCAAGGATGAAACTGTACCACAATCTTCGAATACACAAGAACTGCGTTAGTCGGAGAGAGTTAGAAAACAACCTGGGAGGTATGGGTTTCTGATCTCACCTCATAAAGATGTCAATCTTATTGAGGAAGACAAACTGACTACGTATGAGAAAGTGATACAAGGTATCGACTCCTTTCATGGCAAAGTGCCATGAAGTCTGAAATGGATTCCATGTATATCAACAAAGTTTGGACACTGGTTGATGTACCGGAAGGCATTGTGCTTATTGGTACTATATAAGTCTTCAAGGAAGACATACATGGATGGCAACATACAACGTACTAAGCTAGGCTTGTAGCGAAAAGTATCGTTATCAACATTGTTTCGATTACGACGAAACCTTTTGCTTGTTGCCATGGTTAAATCTATTCGGATAATGCTTGCTAATGCTGCATGTTTCATTTATGAAATATGGCAGCTGGACGTCAAAATCGCTTTCCTTAAACGGAAACCTTTTGGAGGATGTTTACAACATCCTGGCAGTTTTTTCATACCAAAACAAGCAAATAAGGTTTGAAAGTTAATTTGATCCATTTATGGATTGAAGCAAGCATTGCGTTCTTGGAACTATCATTTTGATGTAATCATAATGGTGTATGATTTAAATCAAAACGAAAATGATTCTTGTGTATATAAGAAGGTTAGTGGGAGCGCACTGACAATGAATGTCCTAAGTAATGATGACATATGTCATTTCTTGGAAATGATATTTCCTATAATAAAATCGGTGAAAGCTTGGCTTTCATGAAAAATTCTTCGTAGAATTCTTGGGAGAAACAACCTTTATTCTAGGAATAAAGATCTACTAGGATAGATCTAAAAGTTGTTGGCTCTCTCCGAGAACTCGTACATTGAAATAAATATATGCGACCTGGTGTCTCATAAGCTTTGAGCATATGGAGTCACAATCGGGCCAATCCAAGTGATAGTCACTGGATTGATTTTAAGAACATCCTTAAGTATCTAAGAGAACTAAAGATGCTTTCTTATACTATGTAGAATGAGAACTTGAAGTGATTGGGTTCACTGTTGCAAGTTTCCAAATCGATAAAAACGACTATAAGTCGTAACAAAGGTACTATATAGTTTGAATAACTGAACAGTGAGCTGGAAATCTTCCAAGCAAGATACTGTTACCGAATAAACAACAAAAGCGGAATATTGCTACAGCTGAGGCAGCAATAGAAGCCATTTGGACCTATAATAATCCTAATTAGATTAGGAGTAGTTCTGTTAGTAGCTGAGCTAGGCTACAACACAGGCTAAAGAATTAATGGTCTCATCAACGATCCAGATATATACTTCAAATATTCATCTGATTCGTTCGGATCATACATCGTGGCGATGTGATGATCGAATAAATCGCATCAGATGATAACATAGCAAATCCGCTGACGAAAGCCTTTCCTCAGCAGAAGTTTGAGCGAACAGTACATAGTTCAGGTGTAGGACACCTGAGTGATTGGCTATAGGCCAAGTGGGAGATTGTTTGACAATTATGACCCATAATATCACTATTTGTAAAGATCATGGTGTTGTTGTACAAATTAACTATGTGACAAAGGAAATTGCTCTTTTGTCATTTGTAATTAGATTACCAAGATGTATAAATGATAAAAGGTCCTTATGATTAGTTCCGAATTGAGATGATATGAGACAGTATCAATCCAGGAAGGATTAATCATTAAATATCCCTAGTCATAGTATTATCGAGATTGGACATCGATAATGCGGAATAAACTAGTATTACACTTGTGCGCGTTGTGGGAGCATAACAACATAGTTCTCATATATTTTAAGTATTGTATACTTATGCAAGTGTGATAGGAGGTTGTGTTTACCGATGGTACGGAAACAGCTTCGCTCTGGATAGACCCCTTAGATTTCCATTGGTAGTATGACTATGTGTCTATGGAAGTCCGAATCAGGGTAGGTGTATTTGGTCTTAACCTGAGACTTGCACCGCTAATACTTGCGACAATCAATATACTTTGGTTTTGGTCATCCAGGGCTTTAATCGGTTTTGTGTACGTCTCTTCTGGGTATATTGAGAATCGTAGTGTATTGAGTGTGATGTCAAGACGGAAGTATCACTTCAGTCATAGTGGAGATGATGATCACGTAGGATACGGAACTGGTGCTCTAATATGCTGCAGCTATCGGGATATTATGAGTAGGTCATGTTTATCCGATTATAGAGACTAGTTACCAGGGATCCGATATGTGCTTCGTACGGGGCAGACACAATTCCAGCCTCAGGCCTAGAACGTGACATCTGATACTGGATCGCAATACGCAATACTACGTATACTACGCCTGATAAAGATTATATATTCCTTTAAGAATATTTCTGGAGAATTGGGTAGGCACGGTGCTTTGCTAGAAGCCATCCATGTCTTGTAAATCGGTAAAAACGTAGTACTAGGTACGTACGTGTTCGGATAGTCTGACGACCAGATTTACTGCCAATATATCCGGGGATCTCATGGGTCGCTTCCCGAAGATTCACCGATGACGTATGACTCAGATATAATTAATCTAAGATTAATTATAAGAGAGAGAGAATTAATCTGGGATTAATTACAGAGATATTTTATCTGGGATAAAATATTATTTAAAGAGAGAGAACGATTAATTTGGAATTAATCGATAAAATAATATATTCGATATATTATACGAAATTAGATTTCGACGCGGAATTAAAATTTAGATTTTAATTCGGGCGAATGAGTTAATTTAGAATTAATTCGCTAGCGACGTGAATAATAATTTTGCTAGGCATAATTATTTAATTAAATTTGATTTAATTACGTCGCAACAGAAAATTTGTTAATTCGGAATTAGCGAACCCGAGCCCGGGAGTGTTTGCGGGCCCACTCGCATTTCGAATTCAAGTGCGGCCCACAAGTCACATCACGCGTCACATCGCAAGTCACTCACATGTCACATCCACTTTTTGTGATGTGTGTCATGTCACCTTTTTGGTGATGGAGGTGGTTGAGAGCAATTAATGCTCTTTTCCCTCCAAATTGCTTTTGGAAAGCAAATACCTAAAAGGGTTTGGATTTTGGATTTTGGTATTAGTTTTTGGAAAACATATACACAAAACACATCTATTCTCTCTCTCTCTCCCACACATTCAGCCATTAGAGCCATTTTCTTCTCTCCTTTTGCCTTCAATGCCGAGAGCATGTAGAAGCAACATAAATTTTGTGGCAAAATTTCAAGAGTGCTAGCACACATTAGGAGTCATCCAAAGGTGATAGGGAAACAAACCCTTGAGCATGGAATCTACAAACAAAGCTTGGAGCTTGGAGATTCAACTTGGAGCACAAAAAGAAGCCATGGCCGAGCCTTGGAGGAAAAGCTTGAAGAATTTTTGTCGTATTCACACTTCTAAATGCTTAAATCGATCTTGGTTTGACCTTAGAAACTCTACAAGCCTGTCTCCTGCCAGTAGCATCCTGACTTAGGTAGAGTGTTGGTGACTGCATCTGCTGGCTATTGGACTGCCTCGGTAAGTATTTGTTGTATATAGACCACATCGGTTTTCTGTTAGTGATGAGATATGATAAGCTTCAGTAATACTTGATATAGATGGATTTGAGAAAGTGCATGGTATGAATGAGATAGTTGTGTTACAACATGTTTGTGAATGATATGTATCTGTGTGATATAAATGAGTATGAAATGGATGTTTGACCGGCGTAAACAAACACGTATAACGCAAGCGCACATATCGTTCAAGTAGTATAAAAATATCGATCCCACGAGGAATTAATTCCTACTGTTGTTATTAATTGTTGAATCTATTTACTTACAAATATCTAATTAAATGGAGGAGAGAATGATTGTTTGATTGATTGAATGTGGTTTTCCTTAATTAAGATAAATAAAATAAACAAAAGAAAATACTAAGGAAAATAACAAAAGACTCAAACATCTAGGGTTGTGAATCTTTCTAATATCTTTTAAAAGATGAAGTGATTATTTTATGTTTGTGTAATAAATAGGTTTACTAACCTGGAACACGAAATTATGCGAAATCCTCTGTCGATGGTCAGACGCAACTACCTAGTTTAACCCAATTGAACCATATGTCTATGTCAACCAAATTACCTGGATTTATTAAGTTTAAGTTCCAATTATGGCTACCCCTGCCCGACAGGTATATGTCTATCCTGTAAGGAAATCTTTTAAAGGGTTATCTATCCTCAAGGAAGATCGTGGGATATTAAGTCTAAGGCTGAAACATAAAATTAGTTTATTTTAGATTTACCACATCAATCTTATTGGTGATCAGACAACAAGAAGCATTAAGCTTAAGACTAAATACGTAAACCTTTAAATTACCCAAACTATAAAATAACCTCTTATAAACCGGTGATATTGGATTTCATCACAACCCCAGATAACTGGCTTAGTTAAGACACATATTTACGGGTAGTAAAAACTTAAATAAAATAAAAGACATAAAGTAAATGCTGAAAAGTAAATTGCTGAAAAGTAAATGACGGAAAGTAAATGCTGAAATTAAATACTGAAAATTAAATGCTGAAAAGTAAATGTTGAAAGTGAATTACTAAAAAGTAAATTCTGAAAGTAAATTGCTGAAAAGTAAATGCTGAAAAGTAAATGCTGAAAAGTAAATTGCTGAAAAGTAAATTGCTGAAAAGTAAATGCTGAAAAGTAAATTGTTGAAAAGTAAATAAAGTAAAAGTACAATAAAAGAAAATGCTGAGGTAAAAGGATCCACTTTTATTGCTTCTATTTTAGATATCTCCCTTAATATAATATATTAACTTTGCATGATAATACCAACCAGCAATATAGGCGGTATCCAGATTAAGTGAGGTTAAAACAATTTAAATAATTACCAACCGACCAATATGGCGGTATCCTCGTTAAATCAGGTTTTAACTAGTTTATATATTGTAATTAAGGGAGATTAATCTAAATATTAGTAATAAAAGTTTTACCTTTTACCCCAGCAAAGGGGAGTTAGCTCCTCATTACTGAAATGTAAAAACTAAAAATTAAAGAAAGAAAAGTAATGTGCGTAAAAGTAAATTGCGGAAAGTAAAAACTGAAAAATAAAGAAAAGAAAGTGCGAAAGCGGAAATTAATTACTGAAAGCTGTAAATAAACAAAAAAGATACAATCTTCTTAATATTCTTAAGGAATTCCTTAGAAGAAAGTATGAATTTTACAAATGAAACGGCTTGGTATTTATAAGAAAAATTTTGCCTCCATCAAATCATCCATCAAATCCCTTATTAATTGCTCCACTAATTGCTCCACTAATTGCTTATCATGTTTGGTGGTGATTTAATAATATTTTTATTATTTATTTATTAATTTATTTTTTTGCTTTGAAAATGACTTTAATAATTACACACAACACACTTCTGGATGGTTCATCAATTTCGGGCATGAAATCTTCAGAATTCGAAATTATTTTGTCTTTCAAAGTTATAGATCTTTGAATCTTCTTTAATCTGGAACTGAATCAGCTCAATCCGATATCAGAGCAAAAAGTTATGCCCAAAATACGCCAGATGCGCAAAATTGGAATTTCCAAAACTGCATTTCGTTAAAACACCCTTTCAAGTTTCCAATCTCCAAAATTAATATGTGAAGTCCAATTTTTACCCTTATTTGACCCACATTTCATCCTAAATGATTTCATTGTATCACAATATTATTTTATCTGAAAAAAAAAACTAAAATACATCAAACCGTTCATCAAACCCGAGAAACTAAACAAAATATTAAGTAAAGAGGCGGTAAATATTGATATATTTTCCGCTCATCACACCCCCAAACCTAACATTTTGATAGTCCTCGAGCAAAGCAACAAAATAAAATTCAAGAAATAATTAAAATTAAACTAAGCCACTTTCGTAGGGATCACAGTTGCATTTAGCATATGCAACAAGCCTTTAAACCCCTAGGTGTCCCTAGTGGACGAGTTGTAGTCTCGTGAGTGTTTACAGCAATGATACCCACAAACATTTTACAAAAGTAAAAAGGTAGTGAAACTAATGCACACAAAAGTAAAAAGACAAGCGAAAAGAGAATAAAGAAGTTAGTGACTAATCAGGTGAAACTTCTATTCCAAGTTACTAGTTGTTTTCTTTCTTTCTAAATTACTGAATAAGTAAATTCTCCGTTTATATTTACCATTCTCCATATACACAGCCGACAAAATATTAAACAACTCATTTTTGCCCACAACAGTCACATGTGCATTTGATAAGAGAGTAATATTTTTGTCCTAAAGTTTTATCAGAATTCACACCATTTTGTAGCAATTGAATAATTTTTCACATTTTTCTGATTTTTTTTTTATTTTTGATTTTTTTTATTTATATGCAATATCTTCCATCTATGTAGCGAGTGTTGGGTCGGTGGCTCCCAAACCAGTTGGCTTTAGGGCACCAGGTGTTAAGACACCCATATGGACTTAATTACTCAGACTTCATATATGTATATTTTTGCAGCATCTTTGATCTATGTAGTGAGCTTTGGGCCAGTCACTCCCAAACCAGTTGGCCTTAGGGCACTAGGTGTTAAAAACACCCTTACAGACTTAATAACTCGGATCTCAGATTTTTTTTTATTTTTTTTTATTTTTTACTCCATCACTGTTAGAGATGTTTCCTCCATTAAACTAAAGCACTGAATATTATAAACTTTTCAATTTAGCTCATATCCGTATATTACTTTGTATGTTGATAATACCTGCCAACTGAGCATATGAAGATCCATTTTAGTCAGTATTATGGAGATTCACAAATTAAATAATTTAAAATGAAATAAACAAAAAACTAACTTGTTTCAAAAATGGTTTGAGATACGTCTCAGGAGTGAAAACTCCTTACTCAGCTATATCTTACCAATTTCACCATTTTAGTTTAAATTAATATATATATATATTATATATATATATATATATATATATATATATATATATATTTGTAATTTTCGAAAAAATTTCATTTTTTTTTTATTTTTTTCGAAAACTTTTGGACTAAAAATAAAAACAACACAACTAAAAACAAGATACTGATCAACTAATTTCCAACCCCAAACCTAAATGAGACATTGTCCCAATGTCTTAAACAGTAGAAGAAGAGTTTAGAAGATAATACCTGGTTAGCTTAAATTCTATAGAAAATTAAAGGTTAAGATCCAGATTAATGCGACGCCTCTTACCACGATTGTCCTCGGACCAATTTATCTTTGAAATGATAGGGTCAATTTGTGGTTCATAGGATTAAATTTGGTCAATTAGATCCGGAGCAATTACAACCGCAACGGGGGCACCTCGACCCTGGGCACCTCGACCCGGAACTACAACCGACAACGGGGGCACCTCGACCCAATACCGCTGACAAAGTGGGCCTCGCCCTCAAACTGATGATGTAGTGGGTCCTCGACCCTAGGACACATCCCGGAACTACACCGACAACGGGGGCACCTCGACCCTGGGCACCTCGACCCAATACCGCTGCCAATAGGGACCTCACCCTCGAACGATGATGTAGTGGGCACCTCGACCCCGGGCACCTCGACCCGAACTACAACCGACAATGGGGGCACCTCGACCCTGGGCACCTCGACCCAACACCACTGACAATAGGGACCTCACCCTCGAACTGATGATGTAGTGGGCACCTCGACCCTGTGCACCTCGACCCGGAACTACAACCGATGATGCAGTGGGCCCTCGACCCTGGGACGCATCCCCAAACTGCTGATGATAAATTGGGCCTCAACCCGGATTGATACTGATATGGGCCTCGCCCCCAGACTGATCCTGATGTGGGCCTCGCCCCCAGACTGACACTGATGTGGGTGTCGCCCCCAGACTGACACTGATGTGGACCTCGCCCCCAGACCGAAAATGATGTGGGCCTCACCCCCAGATTGAAACTGATGTGGGCCTCGCCCCAAACTGATACTAATGTGGGCCTCGCCCCCAGATTGATGCTGATGTGGGCCTCGCCCCAAACTGATATAGGCCTCATCCCTAATATTTTGTTTAGTTTCTCGGGTTTGATGAACGTTTTGATATGTTTTATTTTATTTTGCAGATAAAATAATATCGGGACTCAATGAAATCATTTAAGACGAAATGTGGATCAAATAAGGGCAATTATTGGACTTGATATATTAATTTTGGAGATTGGAAACTTGAAAGGGCGTTTTTGACGAAGTGCAGTTTTGGAAATTCCAGTTTTACGCATCTGTCGTATTTTGGGCATAACTGTTTATTCAAATATCGGATTGAGCTGATTCAAGTTCCAAATTAAAGAGGACTCAAAGATCTACAACTTTGAAAGAGAACATATTTTCAAATTCTGATGATTTCATGACCGAAATCGATGAACCATCCAGAAGTGTGTGAGTGTAATTATTAAAAGTCATTATCAATCATTTTCAAAGCAAAATATTAATTAATAAATAATTAATAAAAATTATCAAATCACCACCAAACAAGATAAGAAATTAGTGGAGCAATTATGGATTTGGTGGAGTAATTAGTGGAGAAATTAATAATGGATTTGGTGGAGAAATTGATTGATGATTTGATGGTGGCAAAATTTTGCCTATAAATACCAAGCCATTTCATTTGTAAAATTCATACTTTCTTCTTTGAAATCCTTAATGAAAAAATAAAAAGATTGTATCTAGTTTGTTTATTTTTAGTTTTCAGTAATTAATTTTCAATTTCGCACTTTCTTTTCTTTACTTTTCAATTTTACTTTCCGTAATTTACTTTTACGCATAACACTTTCCTTCTTTACTTTTTCAGTTTTTATTTTTCAACCATGAGGAGGTAACTTCCCTCTGCCGAGGTGAAAGGTAATTCTTTTACTGTTACTATCTTAGATTAATCTCCCTTAGACACAACATATTCACTATTCTAAAATTTGACTTAAAAAGGAATACCGCTATATTGGTCGGTGGGCTATTTAATTTAAACTGTTAAACCTGACTAAGCAAGGATACCGCCAGATTGGTCGGTTGGTAATTTAATTTTGGTTCCGCCTTTATGGCTGGTTATTTCTTTATCGCCTACATGGCAGGTTCATGGACAAATTTTACCGCCTTTATGGCTGGTCGAACTTAACTTGACTTAATCAGGGTACCGCCTATATGGTCGGTTGGTTTTAATCTCACAAGTGATTATGTTATACTAAGGGAGATATCTAAGTTAGTAATTAGTAAAAGTAATTCCTTTTATCTTGGCAGTTATTTTCATTTACTTTCCCGCTTTACTTTCTCGCAGTTACTTTTTAGCATTTTTATTTTATGCCCTAGCTATGTATTGTAACTAAGTTAGTATCTAGGGTTGTGATGAATTCAATATAACCGGTTTATAAGGGGTTAGATTATAGTTGGGGTAATTTAAAGATTTATTTATTGAGTCTTAATCTTAATGCTTTTTAATTTACTGGCCATTAATTAAATTGATTAGGTAAACTTAAAATGAACTAGTCATAGAGATTTTAAGTTTAAGACCTTAGACTCAATAGCCCACGATCTTCCTTGAGGATAGATAACCCTTTTAATAGATTTCCTTACAGGATAGGAATATACCTGTCGGGCGGGGGTAGCCATAATGGAACTTAATCTTAATGAATCTAGGTAGGGGTGTCTTAACACCTGGTGCCCTAAAGCCAACTGGTTTGGGACCACCGACCCAACACTCGCTATATAGATGAACGATATTGTATATAAATAAAAAAATAGAAAAAAATCAAAGAAAAATCAGAAAAATCAGAAAATTATTCCATTGCTGCAAAAAAAGATGTGAAATCTGATAGAACTTTAGGACAAAAATATTACTCTCTTATCAACTACACTTATGACTGTTGGGGCAAAAAATGAGTTGTTTAATATTTTGTTGGCTGTGTATATGGAGAATGGTAAAAATAATCGGAGAGTTTACTTATTTAGTAATTTAGAAAGAAACAAAACAACTAGTAACTTGGAGTAGAGTAGAGTTTCACCTGATTAGTCACTAACATCTTTATTCTCTTTTCTCTTGTCTTTTTGCTTTTGTGTGCATTAGTTTTATTAATTTTACTTTTGTAAAACGTTTGTGGGTATCGTTGCTGTAAACCCTCACGAGACTAAACTCGTCCACTAGGGACCTAGGGGTTTAAAGGCTTGTTGCATACGCTAAATGCAACCGTGATCCCTACGAAAATGGCTTAGTTTAATTTTAATTTTATTTTGTTGTTTTGCTCGAGGACTAGCAAAATGTTAGGTTTGGAGGTGTGATGAGCGGAAAATATATCAATATTTACCGCCCCTTTTACTTAATATTTTGTTTAGTTTCTCGGGTTTGATGAACGTTTTGATATGTTTTATTTTATTTTGCAGATAAAATAATATCGTGACTCAATGAAATCATTTAGGACGAAATGTGGATCAAATAAGGGCAATTATTGGACTTGATATATTAATTTTGGTGATTGGAAACTTGAAAGGGCTTGACGAAGTGCAGTTTTGGAAATTACAATTTTGCGCATCTGTCGTATTTTGGGCATAACTGTTTACTCAGATATCGGATTGAGCTGATTCAAGTTCCAGATTAAAGAAGACTCAAAGATCTACAACTTTAAAGAGAATATATTTTCAAATTCTGATGATTTCATGACCGAAATTGATGAACCATCCAGAAGTGTGTGGAGTGTAATTATTAAAAGTCATTATCAATCATTTTCAAAGCAAAATATTAATTAAAATAAATATTAATAAAATTATCAAATCACCACCAAAAAGATAAGAAATTAGTGGAGCAATTATGGATTGGGTGGAGTAATTAGTGGAGAAATTAATAAATAATGGATTTGGTGGAGAAATTGATTGATGATTTGATGGTGGCAAAATTTTGCCTATAAATACCAAGCCATTTCATTTGTAAAATTCATATTTCTTCTTTGAAATTCTTAATGAATAAATAAAAAGATTGTATCTAGTTTTTTTATTTTTAGTTTTCAGTAATTAATTTTCAGTTTCGCACTTTCTTTTCTTTACTTTTCAGTTTTTACTTTCCGCAATTTACTTTTACGCACAGTACTTTTCTTTCTTTAATTTTTCAGTTTTTACTTTTCAGTAATGAGGAGGTAACTTCCCCAGCTAGGGTGAAAGGTAATTCTTTTACTATTGCTATTTAGATTAATCTCCCTTAAATATAATATATTCACTATTTAAAATATTGACTTAAAAAGGATACCGCTATATTGGTCGGTTGGTAATTCATTTTAATCTGGTTTTAACCTGACTAATCAAGGATACCGCCAGATTGGTCGGTTGGTAATTAAACTTTCTTACAGCCTATATGGCAAGTTCATGGACAAATCTTTTTACCGCCTTAATGGCCGGTTGGACTTAATTTGACTTAATCAGGTTACCGCCTATATGGCTGGTTGGTAATGTTATCACAAGTTTATATATTATATTATGGGAGATATCTAAATTAGTAGTAGTAAAAGTAATTCCTTTTACCTTAGCATTTTTTTTATTGTAATTTACTTTTCAGTATTTACTTTACCGCATTTTTACTTTATGTCTTTTATTTTCAAGTTTTTACTAGCCCTAGTTATGTGTTGTAACTAAATTATTTATCTAGGGTTGTGATGACTTTTAATATCACCGGTTTATAAGGGTTAAATTATAGTTTGGGTAATATAAAGATTTATTTATTGAGTCTTAATCTTAATGCTTTTTCATTAATTGGCCATTAATAAAATTGATCTGGTAAATTTAAAATGAACTAGACATAGGGATTTTAGGTTTCAGCCTTAGACTCAATAGCCCACGATCTTCCTTAAGGATAGATAACCCTTTAATAGATTTCCTTACAGGATAGGAATATACCTGTCGGGCGGGGATAGCCATAATTGGAACTTAATCTTAATGAATCCAGGTAATTTGGTCGACATAAACATATGGTTCAATTGAGTTATACTGGATATTTGTAGTTGACCTTCGGAAGAGGCTTTTACATAATTTAGTGTTCTAGGTTAATAAATCAATATATTACCCAACTGTAAGATAACCACTTCATCTTTAAAATGATATTAAAAGAAATTACAACCCTAGATCTTTGTGTCTTTTGTTATTTTCCTTAGTATTTTCTTTGGTCTTTTTATTTATTTATTTATTGTGCAAAACCACATTCAATCAATCAAACAATCATTCTCTTCTCTATTTAATTAGATATTTGTAAATAAATAGATTCAATAATTAATAACAACAGTAGGAATTAAGTCCTCGTGGGATCGATATCTTTATACTACTTGAACGATACGTGAGCTTGCATTATACGTGTGTGTTTACGCCGGTCAAGTTTTTGGCGCCGTTGCCGGGGACTTATATTTCTTGAGTTGTTAATTTTGAAGTTATCTAATTTACTTGTATCTAATTTTCTTTATCTGTAATTTTTACTTCTTTTATTTTTCAGGTGATTGAAAAATGGAACTTTATTGGGAGATTGATAGATCACGAGCTTTACTAGAAAATACACCCCAAATTTGTGAGCAACAGTCCGGTTTTCTGAGGCCTGTTGTCCAGCCCAACAATTATCACTGGATGCCAGAACCAAGCAATACCACATTTGCTAAACAAAACGCAATGGGGAGATGTGACATTTGTAATGAACCACATTTTCCATCTTATCCACCATCTACCTATGATCTTCATCAACAACCAGAACCATCAGAGGAAGATCAGTTGCTAAACATGCTCGAAGATATGTTCAAGAAACAAAAAGAAAAGTTAGATACAATGCTTGAAACAAGCCAGAAACAATTTGAAAGTATTCATAGACAATCAGAATTCATTCAGAGGATGACAAATCAAATGAGACAATTCACAGAAAACCAGAACTACATACCTCAAGAACCAGTTTCAGATGACATAGATGAAGCCTTCGAATACCAATCATTTCATAATGACACTTCAACATAGGAGGAGGCTGAACAGTATCAACAACCAGAGGTATCAGTTCAGGAACCCGAACCGGCAAAGTCTCAATTTGACTTTTATTATTCAGATTCTGACGAGGATGAAGCTGATCTATTTGTACCAACTGCACCAACAACGGATGATCAAACTTTCAATCCTCAAAATGAAGATCTTGGAGCATGCTTTACCTTGATGTTTGAAGAAGATCTATCTGAACCATCCATTCCAGTCATATCAGAGGATGAAAACCTAATGTCAGAAACATCTTTGCATCATCGGGTTGACAATTTTGAAGCATGTATTTCATAGATGACAGATGAAGAGATGAATACAAGAATTTTACAATACATCTGTGAAGAGAAGGTAGAGCAAGAAACAGAACAAATGGAGGAACAAATGTCTGACCTTAATAAAGATCCAGAGCATTCAGGAGAAACATCGCTGTTTTGGGGAGTACAAATAAAGATATCAACAAGAAGCTTGATAGAATGAAATTTCCATTCCAAGTCAAGCATCATACGAGACCTCCTGATTTTCTTTCTTTCTTTGCAGGACCACTGGAGTAACAAGGAGCAAAAAGGTGGCACGAGTACTGAATGAGACAAAACTCTTTTTGCCACTTTACCGTTGGAAGAGACCCTTCAAAAGTAACGCTCACGGGATTGTCTTTAATCGGACATCCAAAATGACATTGAAACCTCCTTAACAGATGAATTTCAGTCACGTCTGGCTGAAGACGAAAAATTTAGCGCTAGCGGGGAGGCAACCCATGCAATTTGTTGTAATTTGTTTTCATATTTTGTGTGAACTTTTTAATTTTATGTGTTATTTTTGTAGGGAAAGGCACAAACGAAGCATTTTAAGACAGAAGGAATTGTGTTTGGCAATCAAAGATGAGAAACAATTCATTAGCGATGGCTGAATAAGGAATGAAATCTTGAGACACATCATAATGAATTTATACTAAGCGAGTGGCATATTGCGTACACAATTTTGTTGCCTTAATTATTGCTTTGATTCGCTTTTCTATTGTAATTATCTTTATTTTCGTAGACAGGATCCAGACTTTTTGACCTTTCACGATCTCTTTTGTTGTTTAGCTAACAATCGTCCTTTGGAAGATATTAGTGCTATTATTACTCACCCTTTTTCAGGTACTATAAATTCAGCCCGTCATTGCACTTTTGAAGGCATCCAGAGTTGAAAAAGAAATACAAAAAAAAATATGGAAGCCACTTCAAGAAGACGAGTTGAAAACATCTGCGTGTTTTGCGGTAGTAGTGTTGGTACTAAGCCACAATACATAGAAGCAGCACATGAATTGGGTCGAGTCTTAGCTGCAAGGAATATGCACTTAATATATGGCGGAGGAAATCTTGGACTTATGGGGATCGTTTCAAAAGCCGTTCAGGAAGGAGGCAGTCATGTCTTGGGAATCATCCCAAAACCCTTGGCAGAGGCAAATCTTATTGGATCATCAAACGGAGAGGAACTGATCGTGCCAGGTATGTCTGAACGACTGGTAGAAATGATTAACCGTGCTGATGCTTTTATCGCTTTGCCAGGTGGCTTGGGCACATTGGAGGAAATTTTTATAGTTCTATCTTGGGCGAACCTGAACATACACCAGAAACCGCTTAGACTGCTTAACGTTGATGGATTTTATGATTTTCTTTGTGTGTTTCTTGATGATGCTCGGAGAAATGGGTTCGTGTCAAAACCTATGAAAGAACTCCTCTTCACTGCCAGAACTGCTCCGGATCTAATAGACCAACTCATAGCCTATGAACCACAAGTTGACCCTATCATTTCAAAGATAAATTGGTCTGGGGACGATCGTGGTTAGAGGCGTCGGGTTAATCTGGATCTTAACCTTTAATTTCCTGTAGAATTTCTGCTAACCAGGTATTATCTTCTAAACTCTTCTTATACTGTTTAAGACATTGGGGACAATGTCTCATTTAGGTTTGGGGGAGGGAATTAGTTGATCAGTACCTTGTTTTTTTTTTTTAGTTTGTGTGTTATTTTTTTTTTAGTCCAAAATTTTCGAAAAAATACAAAAAACAATTGAAAAATTTTCAAAAATTACAAAAAAAATTGTGTTTGTGGTTTTTATTTTGACTAAAAGGTGAAATTGGTAAAAGATAGCTGAGTAAGGAGTTTCCACTCCTGATACGTATCTCAAACCTATTTTGAAACAAGTTAATTTTTGTTTATTTCATTTTAAATTATTTAATTTGTGAATTCTCCATAAAACTGACTAAAATGAATCTTTATATGCTCAGTTGACAGATATTATCAATATGCATAGTAACATACGGTCGTGAGCTAAAATTGAAAAGTTTGCAATATTCAGTGCTCTAGTTTAATTGGAGAAAGCATCTAAAAAAAAAGCAATGGAGTAAAAAAAAAAAAAAAAAACGTCTGAGATTCGAGTTATTAAGTCTGTAAGGGTGTCTTAACACCTAGTGCTCTAAAGCCAACTGGTTTGGGAGTCACTGGCCCAAAGCTCGTTACATGGATCAAAGATGCTGCAAAAAATATATATATATATATATCTGAAGTGCATTAGTTTTCAGTCATCACACCCCAAACCTAACATTTTGTGTGCATTAGTTTTATTAACTTTTTACTTTTGTAAAACGTTTGTGGGTATCGTTGCTGTAAACCCTCACGAGACTACAACTCGTCCACGAGGGACACCTAGGGGTTTAAAGGCTTGTTGCATACGCAAATGCAACGTGATCCCTACGAAAATGGCTTAGTTTAATTTTAATTTATTTGTTGTTTTGCTCGAGGACTAGCAAAATGTTAGGTTTGGGGGTGTGATGAGCGGAAAATATATCAATATTTACCGCCCCTTTTACTTATATTTGTTTAGTTTCTCGGGTTGATGAACGTTTTGATATGTTTTATTTTATTTTGCAGATAAAATATATCGGGACTCAATGAAATCTTTAGGACGAAATGTGGATCAAATAAGGGCAATTATTATGACAATAAATGCTTCACCTTTCATGGCACTTGCCCGTTGACATCTTCTGTTGATCTTTGCTTGTAGCCTATAGGCTTTTCTTCTATGAGGGCTTGTCCTCTCTAGTTTGCCGGGTATGCCCCTTTGCTCTTTGTATAGTTTTCTTTTGGTTATAATACTTACCTTATCCAAAAAAAAAGAAACTTGAAAGGGCGTTTTTGACGAAGTGCAGTTTTGGAAATTACAATTTTGCGCATCTGTCGTATTTTGGGCATAACTGTTTACTCAGATATCGGATTGAGCTGATTCAAGTTCCAAATTAACGAAGACTCAAAGATCTACAACTTTTAAAGAGAACATATTTTCAAATTCTGATGATTTCATGACCGCAATTGATGAACCATCCAGAAGTGTGTGGAGTGTAATTATTAAAAGTCATTATCAATCATTTTCAAAGCAAAATATTAATTAATAAATAATTAATAAAAATTATCAAATCACCACCAAACAAGATAAGAAATTAGTGGAGCAATTATGGATTTGGTGGAGTAATTAGTGGAGAAATTAATAATGGATTTGGTGGAGAAATTGATTGATGATTTGATGGTGGCAAAATTTTGCCTATAAATACCAAGCCATTTCATTTGTAAAATTCATATTTTCTTCTTTGAAATTCTTAATGAATAAATAAGAAGATTGTATCTAGATTGTTTATTTTTAGTTTTCAGTAATTAATTTTCAGTTTCGCACTTTCTTTTCTTTACTTTTCAGTTTTTACTTTCCGCAATTTACTTTTACGCACAATACTTTTCTTTCTTTAATTTTTCAGTTTTTACTTTTCAGTAATGAGGAGGTAACTTCCCCAGCTAGGGTGAAAGGTAATTCTTTTACTATTGCTATTTAGATTAATCTCCCTTAAATATAATATATTCACTATTTAAAATATTGACTTAAAAAGGATACCGCTATATTGGTCGGTTGGTAATTCATTTTAATCTGGTTTTAACCTGACTAATCAAGGATACCGCCAGATTGGTCGGTTGGTAATTAAACTTTCTTACCGCCTATATGGCAGGTTCATGGACAAATCTTTTTACCGCCTTAATGGCCGGTTGGACTTAATTTGACTTAATCAGGTTACCGCCTATATGGCTGGTTGGTAATGTTATCACAAGTTTATATATTATATTATGGGAGATATCTAAATTAGTAGTAGTAAAAGTAATTCCTTTTACCTTAGCATTTTATTTTATTGTAATTACTTTTCAGTATTTACTTTACCGCATTTTTACTTTATGTTTTTTATTTTCAAGTTTTTACTAGCCCTAGTTATGTGTTGTAACTAAATTATTTATCTATGGTTGTGATGACTTTTAATATCACCGGTCTATAAGGGGTTAAATTATAGTTTGGGTAATATAAAGATTTATTTATTGAGTCTTAATCTTAATGTTTTTTCATTAATTGGCCATTAATAAAATTGATCTGGTAAATCTAAAATGAACTAGACATAGGGATTTTAGGTTTCAGCCTTAGACTCAATAGCCCACGATCTTCCTTGAGGATAGATAACCCTTTAATAGATTTCCTTACATGATAGGAATATACCTGTCGGGCGGGGGTAGCCATAATTGGAACTTAATCTTAATGAATCCAGGTAATTTGGTCGACATAGACATATGGTTCAATTGAGTTATACTGGATATTTGTAGTTGACCATCGGAAGAGGCTTTTACATAATTTAGTGTTCTAGGTTAATAAATCTATATATTACCCAACTGTAAGATAACCACTTCATCTTTAAAATGATATTAAAAGAAATTACAACCCTAGATCTTTGTGTCTTTTGTTATTTTCCTTAGTATTTTCTTTGGTCTTTTTATTTATTTATTTATTGTGCAAAACCACATTCAATCAATCAAACAATCATTCTCTTCTCTATTTAATTAGATATTTGTAAATAAATAGATTCAATAATTAATAACAACAGTAGGAATTAAGTCCTCGTGGGATCGATATCTTTATACTACTTGAACGATATGTGCGCTTGCGTTATACGTGTGTGTTTACGCCGGTCAAGAACCGTTGGATCAACAAGAAGGGACTGGTCTGCAAAATTGGATGATGCATTGTGGGCCTATCGTACAGCTTACAAGACACCCATTGTTATGTCACCATATCGATTGGTGTTTGGGAAAGCATGCCATCTGCCAGTTGAGCTTGAACACAAGGCGTATTGGGCACTGAAGAAGTTGAATTTTGATCCACAAGCTGCAGGAGAGAAAAGACTTCACCAACTCAATGAATTGGAGGAATTTCGCCTACATGCTTATGAGAATGCCAGACTGTACAAAGAAAAGACCAAGAGATGGCATGACCGAAAAATAGTGCACAGACAGTTGGAACCAAGGCAACAGGTGTTGTTGTACAACTCGAGGTTGAAACTTTTCCCTGGAAAGTTGAAATCAAGGTGGTCAGGTCCATTTGTGATCACTCAGGTTTTACCACATGGAGCTGTTGAGTTACTGGATCCCAATACCAACAACACATTCAAAGTTAACAGTCAGCGGGTTAAGCATTATTGGGGAGAACCGTTGGAGCGTCAAAAAGAAAGTGTCACACTTTCAGATCCAGCCTAAACGTTCGAAAGGTCACGTCTAGCTGACGACTTTAAACTTAGCGCTCGCAGGGAGGCAACCCATGCAATTTGTGTGTATATATTGTGATTTTGTGTGATTTAATTTTTTGTGTTTAGTTTTTGCAGATTAAGATGGAAGAAGCTCTCGTAAATCTTCACAAGCAATTTCCTTCTCTCCCTCAAAAATCTCTGATCAAAGTTTACAAAGCTCGCTTGGAACGGATGAGACTATTGATGAACAAAGGTATTCCTACTGATATTTGTTGGGTAATCAAAGCACGAATTTGTTTAGCAGGTGAGTATTCTGAGTCTTGTAATTCTTATTTACCTGGATTTGGAAGAAGCACCTATGCAAAGAAATGTAGAGCTAAGAAAATGAGTGTTTGTTTCAAATGTGCACGTTGGAATTGTAATACTCGTTGTCGTTCTTTAGGAATGATGTCTGATAATCGAGAAGACAAAATTAAATTCATTAGGGATGGCTTGAGTAAGGAGTCTTTAGATGATCTATCTTCGACTATTGAGACGCATCCCAGTGGATATGTTCATATAGCCATTCGCCAATTACATACACAATTTCTAAAAGAAAGACAACAGTTAAGTATTGGGAATCTGACTCAAAAAGACCCTGTTTGCCAATTTATAAGAAAATTGGATGGGAAGCTTGTCCCTGACATATAGATGTCAATCAAGCCGTTACTTTTCTTGTACATATTATATCTCTTTGTCTTTTCTAATAATTCTGATTTGTTTTGTTGTTTTCTTTTATTTTCTCCGACAGGATCCAGATTTTTTTACTATCACGATTTATTTTACTATTTTGATACTAATCGTCCTCTAGAAGATACTTGTGCTATTTTTACTCACCCTTTTCAGGTACTATAAATTCAGCTCGTCAATGCACTTTTGAATGCATCCTGATTTGAGAAAGAAATACATAAAAACATGGAAGCCACTTCAAGAAGACGAGTTGAAAACATTTGTGTGTTTTGCGGTAGTAGCGTTGGTACTAAGCCACAATACATAGAGGCAGTACATGAATTGGGTCGAGTCTTAGCTACAAGGAATATGCACTTAATATATGGCGGGGGCAATCTTGGACTAATGGGGATCGTTTCAAAGGCCGTTCAGGAAGGAGGTAGTCATGTCTTGGGAATCATCCCAAAACCCTTGGCAGAGGCAAATCTTATTGGATCATCAAACGGAGAGGAACTGATCGTGCCAGGTATGTCTGAACGACTGGTAGAAATGATTAACCGTGCTGATGCTTTTATCGCTTTGCCAGGTGGCTTGGGTACATTGGAGGAAATATTTATAGTATTATCTTGGGCGAACCTGAACATACACCAGAAACCGCTTGGACTGCTCAACGTTGATGGATTTTATGATTTTCTTTGTGTGTTTCTTGATGATGCTCGGAGAAATGGGTTCGTGTCAAAACCTTTGAAAGAACTCCTCTTTACTGCCAGAACTGCTCCGGATCTAATAGACCAACTTATAGCCTATGAACCACAAGTTGACCCTATCATTTCAAAGATAAATTGGTCCGAGGACGATCATGGTAAGATGCGTCGGATTAATCTAGATCTTAACCTTTAATTTCCTGTAGATTTCAGCTAACCAGGTACGACCTTCTTAACTCTCCTTTTATTGTTTAAGACATTGGGGACAATGTCTCATTTAGGTTTGGGGGAGGGAATTAGTTGATTAGTACCTTGTTTTTAGTTTGTGTGTTGTTTTTATTTTTAGTCCAAAATTTTTCGAAAAATACAAAAAAAATTGAAAAATTTTCAAAAATTACAAAAAAATTTGTGTTTTTGTGTTTTTATTTTGACTAAAAAGGTGAAATTGGTAAGAGATAGCTGAGTAAGGAGTTTCCACTCCTGAGACGTATTTCAAACCTATTTCGAAACAAGTTAATTTTTGTTTATTTCCTTTTGAATTATTTAATTTTTGTAGATTCTCTCCATAAAACTGACTAAAATGGATCTTCATATGCTTAGTTGGCAGGTATTATCAACATGCATAGTAACATACGGACATGAGCTGTAACTGACAGGATTGTAATATTCAGTGCTATAGTTTAATTGGAGGAAGCATCTCAAAAAGTGATGGAGTAAAAAAAAATAAAAAAAAATAATGCATCTAAGATCCGGGTTATTAAGTCTGTAAGGGTGTTTTAACACCTAGTGCCCTAAAGCCAACTGGTTTGGGAGTCACTGGCCCAATGCTCGCTACATGGATCAAGGATGTTGCAAAAATATTTATATCTAATGTCTGGGTAATTAAGTCCGTAGGGGTGTCTTAACACCTGGTGCCCTAAAGCCAACTGGTTTGGGAGCCACCGACCCAAAGCTCGCTACATAGACAGAAGATATTGTATATAAATAAAAAATAGAGAAAAAAGAAAGAAAAAATCAGAAAAAAAAAAAATTTACTCCATTACTATAAAAAGGTGTGAAATGTAATAGAACCTTAAAAAAAATATTATTCTCTTATCAATTGCACTTGTGACTGTTGTGGGCAAAAAATGAGTTGATTAATATTTTGCTGGGTGTGTATATGGAGAATGGTAAATATAATCGGAGAATTTAGTTATTCGGTAATTTAGAAAGAAACAAAACAACTAGTAACTTGGAGTAGAAGTTTCACTTGATTAGTCATTAACTTCTTTATTCTCTTTTCTCTTGTCTTTTTTGCTTTTGTGTGCATTAGTTTAACTAACTTTTTACTTTTGTAAAACGTTTGTGGGTATCGTTGCTGTAAACCCTCACGAGACTACAACTCGTCCACTAGGGACACCTAGGGGTTTAAAGGCTTGTTGCATACGCTAAATGTAACCGTGATCCCTACGAAAGTGGCTTAGTTTAATTTTAATTTTATTTTGTTGTTTTGCTCGAGGACTAGCAAAATATTAGGTTTGGGGTGTGATGACCGGAAAATATATCAATATTTACCGCCCCTTTTACTTAATATTTTGTTTAGTTTCTCGGGTTTGATGAACGTTTTGATATGTTTTATTTTATTTTGCAGATAAAATAATATCGGGACTCAATGAAATCATTTAGGACGAAATGTGGATCAAATAAGATCAATTATTGGACTTGATATATTAATTTTGGAGATTGGAAACTTGAAAGGGCGTTTTTGACGAAGTGCAGTTTTGGAAATTCCAGTTTTGCGCATCTGTCGTATTTTGGGCATAACTGTTTACTCAGATATCGGATTGAGCTTATTCAAGTTCCAAATTAAAGAAGACCCAAAGCTCTACAACTTTGAAAGAGAACATATTTTCAAATTCTGATGATTTCATGACCGAAATCGATGAACCATCCAAAAGTGTGTGGAGTGTAATTATTAAAAGTCATTATCAATCATTTTCAAAGCAAAATATTAATTAATAAATAATTAATAAAAATTATCAAATCACCACCAAACAAGATAAGAAATTAGTGGAGCAATTATGGATTTGGTGGAGTAATTAGTGGAGAAATTAATAATAGATTTGGTGGAGAAATTGATTGATGATTTGATGGTGGCAAAATTTTGCCTATAAATACCAAGCCATTTCATTTGTAAAATTCATACTTTCTTCTTTAAAATCCTTAATGAAAAAATAAAAAGATTGTATCTAGTTTTTTTATTTTTAGTTTTCAGTAATTAATTTTCAATTTCGCACTTTCTTTTCTTTACTTTTCAGTTTTACTTTCCGTAATTTACTTTTACGCATAACACTTTCCTTTCTTTACTTTTTCAGTTTTTATTTTTCAACCATGAGGAGGTAACTTCCCTCTGCCGAGGTGAAAGGTAATTCTTTTACTGTTACTATCTTAGATTAATCTCCCTTAGACACAACATATTCACTATTCTAAAATTTGACTTAAAAAGGAATACCGCTATATTGGTCGGTGGGCTATTTAATTTAAACTGTTAAACCTGACTAAGCAAGGATACCGCCAGATTGGTCGGTTGGTAATTTAATTTTGGTTCCGCCTTTATGGCTGGTTATTTCTTTATCGCCTACATGGCAGGTTCATGGACAAATTTTACCGTCTTTATGGCTGGTCGAACTTAACTTGACTTAATCAGGGTACCGCCTATATGGTCGGTTGGTTTTAATCTCACAAGTGATTATGTTATACTAAGGGAGATATCTAAGTTAGTAATTAGTAAAAGTAATTCATTTTATCTTGGCAGTTTATTTTCATTTACTTTCCCGCTTTTACTTTCTCGCAGTTACTTTTTAGCATTTTTATTTTATGCCCTAGCTATGTATTGTAACTAAGTTAGTATCTAGGGTTGTGATGAATTTCAATATAACCGGTTTATAAGGGGTTAGATTATAGTTGGGGTAATTTAAAGATTTATTTATTGAGTCTTAATCTTAATGATCTTTAATTTACTGGCCATTAATTAAATTGATTAGGTAAACTTAAAATGAACTAGACATAGAGATTTTAAGTTTAAGACCTTAGACTCAATAGCCCACGATCTTCCTTGAGGATAGATAACCCTTTTAATATATTTCCTTACAGGATAGGAATATACCTGTCGGGCGGGGGTAGCCATAATTGGAACTTAATCTTAATGAATCTAGGTAATTTGGTTGACATAGACATATGGTTCAATTGGATTATACTAGGTATTTGAAATTGACCATCGGAAGAGGCTTTTACATAAATTAGTGTTCCAGGTTAATAAATCAATATATTACCCAACTTTAAGATAACCACTTCATCTTTTAAATAATATTGGAATTAATCACAACCCTGGATAGTTTTTATAAATTTGGATTTTTCTCAACCTACTTTTAAGCAATTTTATTTACTTGTTTTAAATTTAGAATCATCGTCATTTCAAATCAATCAATCAAACAACCTGTTAAATACTGGTAATCAGTTGGCCCCATAAATTAATAACAAAAAGGTTTTAAGTCCTCGTGGGATCGATATTTTTATAATACTTGAACGATACGTGCGCTTGCGTTATACGTGTGTGTTTACGCCGGTCACCTTTAAGGTAGCATTTCTCCTCATGGTGGTCCTAATACTCACTAATGGGTAGCTTCACGCTTATCGGTTATAGGTGGTTCAATTCTTATCTTTAGAGACTTTTCTTTCATTTTCAACCATACCACACATCATAACACAAGCAATTCAGGATAGATATCTAAGCAAACGGTCATTCATCAAACCGCAATTTCTTCAACTAGTCACTTTGCCAACTACTCAGGTTTTCACCGCTAAGAACCTATAGTGAAGTGCTTATGAGTCTAGCATAGATCAATAATTCAAAGCATCAGATAAAAGCACATCAAGAGTTTATCGATTCTAAGATTTCATCCTAAACCAAACGATTTCATCATCGGACTTATGCCTAACTATTAATGACTAAACAACCTTTTTTTTTCTTCTTTTTTTTTCTTTTTTTTTTCTTTTTCTTTTTTTGAAGGCCCCCCCAATGGTCTTTCTATCCTTGCCGTAAGGTTTTCTGTTCCTCGGTTTCCTTTCCCCGATATTCAGGTTTTCTCAACTCTTCTTGACAAGTCTTCATTTATCCCTAACCCAACGGATATCTATGATGGCTCTTAAGATACGGGGCTTAACATGATGCATGTATGCATGAGATGCATGAGATGAATGAGATGCGCGTGATGTATAAGATATAACATGCATGTGGTTATCAAAAGCATAGGGGGTGGCTCTTATAGGTCCTACAACTATGGTTCATATGTGGGTTTTCGGGAGTACAGACAAAGGCTCTCGTTGACGAAGGATTGCCCACGACTAGGACTCCCCACTCAAGGGTTCGAGCGACCAAGTGAGCACACCTTTTTATACCTTACGGTACGTGCCAACGAGTTATGGTGTGTGACGGATTGTCGAATGGATTTCCCATTGTAGATTCCCTAGAGGGAGGGTGGAGGGAGGCTCTCTTAAGTACCCAAGCCCCTTAGGCTCTTATCGCTTGGTGTTAGGAATAAACAACGAGTCTTCCAAACTAGTCTGTCACAACGAGCTACAAATAATGATTCTCTCGGTGTCTTCATAGCTTTTCCTTATGAAAAAGGTAGTGAGTGAAGGAAGACATTGAACCATTACCTAGCCTTAACAATGCCTTTGATTACACCCATTTCAACTCACTATAGAAATGATTAACTTATGCACAATTATACTTATCACAAGACATGATTTCGAGGCCGATTCTCTATCCCAGTGGAGTCGCCAGACTGTAGGACACAGAACTTGACGACGCTGTTCTAGACTCACGGCCTAGTTGGGAGTATGAAATAACATGGAGTCGCCACCGGTGTGAACCGGGACAAAGATTTAAGGCTGCACTCACCCCTCGCAAGGGAAGACCTCAAACCGTTGGGTTCGGAATGGTCCCTTACTTATGTCACTTGTGATGATATGATTTGTGCAATAAACTAACTGAATCTACTCAACATTCATGCTCAAGGGTAATCTACTCCTAAGTATGTATGCATAATATAACAATGAGAACCTATATCTAAGTTCGCATACATCAAAGTAAGTTGCCATAGCGGCAAACACGTAATAACATACAATCATCACACAAGCATGCTCAATTATCTAATGTAGAAAATAAATAAGAATCTAAGCATAAATATAAATTAAATCCCTAATGTGAAAACAACCTAATCATGCATAAAGAAATAACTTTCTATCGACTAAATAATGCTTAAGATAAATAACATGCTAACAACCTAATCATGCTTTAATAACCAATAAATAACCTACGAACTACAACATGCTCAAACACAAGTTTCGATGAGATGAAATACGTGTCTCTTAAGTGGTACGTGGCGTTGTATCCCGAGTGCAAACCGCACTACCGTCCATTTGAATTTGGCTACGGAATTTACGTCTGGGTTTCCATCCTATATACCATAAAATGGAACACATATTCCGCTCATCGAACAATCACATCATGCCTCAAATGACTCTCATGCGATAATATTTCTAAAATAAATTAAATAAACGAAAGATAATAAATAAAAGGGTGCCCTCAGGTCTAACCTCTTTTGTCGTCTCAATAAAGGGCGTTACACGTCCGTTGGAAGGGTGAATGATCCGCAACTATTTTGTTCACCAACTCAACGTCTTTCCTCGTTTTTTCGTTGTTCGGGCTGTTGTTTTTACTCCGTTTCGCTGTTGTTTTACTGCTGCTTTTTAGGCTACTGTTTTGGTTATTTAGGGGAATGTTTTGGGTGATTTTGAAGGTGAATTGGCTTACGGTTTTAAGGGGTTTTAGTGGGGACTGTTTTGGGACGACTTCAGAGTTATTTATTCACTATTTTGGCTGTGTGTATGGGTTTTTTCTGTGTGGTTTTAAGGTGGTTTTCGGGATTTTTTTGGGCTGACTTCAGGCAGTGTTTTAGGCCTGAAATATGGGCTGTTGTGGGGTTGTTATTTGCGTGAGTTTGAGGCAGTTTGTGGAGGCTGATGAAGGCTATGTGAGTGGGCTGTGAGTTGACCGAGAGGAGTGTGGCAGTCTGTGTTGTTCACGTTACTTGTTGATGATGAAGGGCAGTGTGCTGAGTGAGGGGCGCTTGTAGCTTGGGTGTATGGCGTGAGGTCGAGGCTAATGCGCGTGTTAAGTGGAGTTGAAGGGCAGATTAGGGTGCGATGTGTGTATGGTGCGTGAAGGGGGTGCTGAACGAGAAGGGTTTGATGGATGATTCGTGGTCTTTGGTTTGTGAGATTAGAGAGAGAAGGATGGCTGGTGGCGTGGTTAATATATGTTTGTTAAAGGGCTGATGTTCTTGTGTCGGTTTGGCAATGAAGGTGGAAGAGAGAAAGGTTGATGCATGAAGAATGTGAAGGTTGGTGAGGGCTTTGAAGGGGCTGTGTTGGCTGTGTCGTGAGGTGAAGTATGTAGCGTGAAAATGGGCAATTGCGTGAAGGCTTGTGAGGGGCTATTGAAGGTGCAACGTGAGTGTGGTCTGTGATTGCCCAGTGTGGTTCGAGGCGTGAGGAAATGAGTTATCTTGTCTGAAAAGAAGGGAGGCGTGAAGTTGTTTTGAGGGTTTTTCTGCGTGAGGTGTCTGAGGGAGAAGGAAGGGCGTGAGCCGTTAGAGAGAGAGGGAAGATGTCTAGGATTTGTTGTTGTTTATATAGTGAGAGGTAGGGTTAGGGTTTCTGCATGGGTTTATTAGGAAACAAAATCAATTAATTTATATTTGTATTTAGTTTGATTTATATTAATTTAATTTAATTATTTAAAGCAATGAATTATTTAATTTTGGTGAGTGATTTATTTTAATTTTGGAATTTATTTTGATTTGATTGATTTAATTTAACTTAAATTTAATTTAATTTGTGAATGTGATTTAATTTAATTTAATTTAAGTTTAATTTAATTTGTTTTAATTTGTGACATGTATTTTAAATGTTTTAATTATTTAATTTGTGAGATGTGATTTAATGGGTTTGGTGTGTTTTAAAATAGAGGTCCAACAAGCGAACCCGAAGCGAAACAAGCGAGTTAAATCCGACCAAAATATTAATTCCCAACTTTACCCTTCCAACGTCCGTTTCTCGCGGCTTTCACAACTAAAGAGATAGTGTCTCCATACGAGACTCATCATCGGGCTGATATGCAAAAATGCAATGTGTACAAGAACGATTAATTTGGAATTAATCGATAAAATAATATATTCGATATATTATACGAAATTAGATTGGACGCGGAATTAAAATTAGATTTTAATTCGGGCGAACGAGTTAATTTAGAATTAATTCGCTAGAGACGTGAATAGTAATTTTGCTAGGCATAATTATTTAATTAAATTTGATTTAATTACGTCGTAACGAAAAATTCATTAATTCAGAATTAACGAACCCGAGCCCGGAATGTGTTTGCGAGGCCACTCCGATTTTGAATCAAGTGCGGCCACAAATCACATTGCAAGTCACTCACATGTCACATCCACTTTTGGTGATGTGTGTCATGTCATTTTTTTGGTGATGGAGGTGGTTGGGAGTAATTAATGTTTTTTCCCTCCAAATTGCTTTTTGAAAGCATATACCAAAAAAGGGTTTTGACTTTGAAAAAAAATTGGTAATTGTTTTAGAAACAATACACAACTCTCTCCATCTCTCTCCATCATTCACGCCTCTCTCCCTCTTTTGCAAAGGCTTGGCCGAATCTAGCAAAGGAAGAAGAAGAAAAATTGTGGCAATTTTTCAAGAGTGCTAGCACACCAAATGAGTCTTACAAAGGTGATAGGGAAATCCATTCATGAGCATGGAATCATCATTCACAAAGCTTGGAGCTTGGAGCTTGGAGCACACAAATGGGACCTTGGCCGAAACTTGGAGCATAAAAGAGGAGCTTGGCCGAGAGCTTCAATGGAGCAAGGACAATTTGTGTTCATCGCATCACAAATCCAATCAAAGTGAGTATTTCCGCAACTTTACTTTGTTGTATTCGTACTTTTCATTCACTTAATTGATCTTGGTTTGACCTAGAAAACCCAACAATGGTATCAAGAGCCATGATTAAGCATGAAATTGATTTAGGGTAAGATTTGGGTAAATTTGATTTGAGCATGATTTGATGAAATTGTTTGATTGAGTATGCTTAAATGATGATAACTTAGAGTTATGCATGATCAATTTAATGAAAATTGAATTGGATTAATTTTTCCCCAAAAATTAGGCTTGGCCGAATGCATGTGGTACCCTAATGTCATGGTAATTTTTGTTCTTTTGATCATTGGATGAGTTGAAAGACTTGGGAAATGTTGATTTGAGATTCAATTGGATTGAAATCGGAATTGGACATTAAATCCCCAAATTGTCGTGAGCTATAAGCATGGAAATTGTTGGACAAAATGACCCATAGCGTCACTATTTGCACAGATCATTATGTTGTTGTAGCAAATTAACTATGTGACAAGGAAATTGCACTCTCATCATTTGTGATTAGATCTCCAACCATATATATTTTTAAAACAACATAAAATATTAGTCCAACTAATACTTTTGATGAATGTGACGAGTGATATATATTTGAGCGCGTATGGCGAGTAATTGAACGAATGTTGCAAATTCAATACTTGCCTCCCACTATTTTTCGTCGAGCCTCTAACCCTCTGTCGAGTACTCGGGAAACCGTGTTTCCTAGTGGGCTAGGATCCCGTTAAATATCACACAATCTTGACTTTGGCCAACAAATTATATGATAATTAACTAGGTAGATCTCGAAGATCAATTGGATCTCATCCAACTCCTAGATCCAGTAGGTGGACATCCAAGTCCCAAACATATATCTTATATATGCCTATACATCGAATGTATACCCTAACCTTTTTCCTCTGAATCAACTAGGCCTTGGCTTTGGCACAACAAACCTAGTGATCCCAGTCAAGCGCGGACCCATTGACATGGAAGCTTCGTAATCAATGTCAATGGACAAGAAGTGGTCTTGACTTGGCCAACAAACCACAACTTGGACACGACACCGATAGGAACAAAGCCTCGTGATTAAAACACATCTTTGACGGACAAGGGCTTGACTTTGGCCAACACCCTGCCAATCTCGGATCTTGAGTAAGAATCACTCAATGGAAGGAAAATAAACGCTTGATATTTAACGAGGGTTTTTCGCGTGCAAATTGGCTACCAATTTAATTATCTTTGTTAAGGTATCATCATCATACACCCTTAAACATGCATTCTAAACACATAATAAAGCGAGTATGAAATAAATAATAATGATATGCGGATGGATACTTAACACATTGATCCTAGATCAAATCTCTCCCTTTCTCACTCAAACTAGCACTAGTATTACTTCTACCCGTTACACTACACTTCTAAAGAAACCTCATATACATAGAGGGGAATAGGTGAGAAGAGAATACAAAGAGAATAGAGGTGATAAGGCTGGACACGCAGGTCCAATTTTAATAAATCGAATTTATTACAACAATTTCTAAAATTGCCCACCCGACTAATATCCATCCGATATACATTATTCATTCAACACAACCACGTATTCACACATATAAGCATGCTATCAATCAATCAATCAAATTAATTAATCTGATAATTAAGTGATCATCCAATGTTCAAACAACGATTTGATTTTGTTCGAGTCAAACTCGTTTTTGCGAATAAGTACTTAAAGTACGAATTCATGAATTAATTAAACTACATCATCATAAATCTAATTTAACATGTATTTAATACTAATTCAATATTGAATTCCAAATTAAATATTACACTTTTATTTAATAAACCTTTTACGATTTAAATTCCAAATTTAATCGTAACGCGTCTCAAAGACCGATTAACGTCCCACGTCAATTCAATTAAAGTCCAATGGGCTTTTAATTGATTTCTTAAGGCGTGGACTTTTGGTCAACTCGGGTCAAACCGATAACCAAAGTCCAATCCGGGATTTACCCCATAAGTCCATAAATCAATCTTGGCCCATTAGGCCCATTGAACTTTAAAGGTTCATTTGTTGCATTTGGGCTTTATGGTTAAGGTTTTGGGCCCAATTGGATCCAATCCATTTGGCCTAAACCCAACTTGATAAAATCAAGCCCAATAGGCCCAAATACAACATTAAAGTCCAATTTCCAAATTAGGCCCAATTAATTAAATATCACAAAATCCAATTTTATATTCAATTAAACTAAAGTGTATTACATGATTAATCAACTAAATAAATCAATATTTCTAAAACACCATATTAGTCCAATTAATCATGCTAAATTCATTATTATATGTCCAACACACAAATTGAAAAATCAACCCATTTACATGCTACAAAGCTCTCGGCCAAAAGAGGGATTTTGTGTCCGATTTGGTTTCAATCCAATCGAACCCACAATCGACATCAAATCACCATCCATTTTGATTTCATACACATCCAATGTCATAAAATCAAAAAATACCAACATTAAAGGGCATACACATTCGGCAAACACAAGCAATTTGGGGATTTATGTTCAATTCAAAATTCAAAATTCAATCTAATTGACTTCAATTAACATCATCCAACATCATTACAACCCATCCAATGAATCAAAATGAAAAAATTCAAATTTCCAACTATGCTTGAAGATTCGGCCAACATGAATAAATTGGGGAAAATTATTCCAAATTAATTTTCTTCAAATTGATCCAATCCAACTTCAATTAAAGATCATTTAAACATGCTCAATTAATCAATTTAACCAAATCATGCTCAAAATCAAAATACCCAATTTTACATTCACATTCGGCCAAGGTCATCAATTTGGGGAAAATAATTCCAAATCATTTTCAACAAATTGGTCCAACCAAAATGAAATTAAACATGTTATAAGCATACTTAAACAATCAATTTATTCAAATCATGCTCAACAAACATTTACCCAAATTTTAAGCCCTAAAATTTCATGCTTGAACCTATAGCTCTTGATGCCATTTGTTGGTTTTATTCTAGGTCCCAAGATCAAACAAGACATGAAATTCATGTGTGAATACACCAACGAAGATAGCGGAATACTTACATTGGTTGTTGAGTCGAATCGGCAACAAACAAAGCCCAAAATGCTCACTGGTTTGGCGCCACTGCATGCAGTCCACTGCCTTGCATCTTCTGTTTTTGAGCTGTGAAATGGAGCTCCTAATTTCGTCGGATGGATCCCGGCTCATGGTCGAACATCCCTACCACCTTCGCAAGACTCGTAAGTGTGCTAGCACTTGAATTTTCACCATGAAAACCCACTCTTGCTTCCCTTGAACTCACGGTATTTTCTGGTTCAAAACCAGTGAAGAAGAACAGTGAGGGCGTGAGGAGAAGAGAAAGAATGAGAGAGATAAAAGTGTTAACTTGTTTTCAAAAAGTGTAAGCCTTTTTCTTTTTATATTTTCCAAAAATAAAATGATTTATCTTTTTGCTTTAATTCAAAATTAAGCAAAAAGTTGGAGCCAAAAACATAAAGTTTTTCCCTCCAAAAGCTTTTAACACTTTTTGTCAACTTTAAGTCATATCAACTTTAATAAAGTGACATGTCTTTGACGCTTGATGCGACTTGCGTCACCGCACTCGAATTTGAAATACGAATGCGTTCGCAATCACACCCGGGCTCGGGTTCGTTAATTCCAAATTAACGATTTTTCCGTCGCGTCGTAATTAAATGATTACGCCTAGCGAATTCATTATTCACGTCGCTAACGAATTAATTCTAAATTAATTCGTTCGCCCGAATTAAAATCTAATTTTAATTCCGCGTCGAAATCTAATTTTTTTTAATATATCGAATATATTAATTTAATCGATTAATTCCAAATTAATCGTTATCTCTCTCTAGACGATATTTTATCCTAGATAAAATATCTCTCGTAATTAATCCTAGATTAATTTTCTCTCTCTTCTATATAATCCCAGATTATTCAAGAGTGCTAGTTGTGCGTCATCGGTGGATTATCGGGAAGCGACCCATGAGATCTCCGGATAAGTTGGCAGTAAATACGGTCGTCGGAGTATCCGAATCACGTACGTACCAAGTACTACGTTCTACCGATTTACGAGACAAGGTCGACTCCTAGCAAAGCACCAAGTCTTCCCAATTCTCCGGAAATATCCATTTAAGAATATCAAAGATCTGTTATCAAGCGTAGTATACTAATGTATTGTGCATATCGGCCCAGTATCAGATAGTCACGTGCTAGGGCTGGGGCTGGATAAGTGTCTACCCCGTCCGAAGCACATATCGGATGTCTGGTAACATAGTCTCTATAATCGGATAGTTATGACCTGGTCACAATATCCCGATTGGTTGCGCAACACTCAAGAGCACTAGTACCGTATCCTGCGTGACATCATCTCCACTATAACTGAAGTGACACTTCCATCTCGACATCACACCCAATACACTACGACTCTCTGATAAACCCAGAAGTGGTGTACACAGAACCGGTTAAAGCCTGTACCATCAAGACCAAAGTTTATCGATTATCGTAAGTATTAGCAATGTAAGTCTCAGGTTAAGACTATACACACCTACCTTGATTTCGGCCTCCCATAGACACATAGTCATAATACCAATGGGATTCCGAGGGGTCTATCCAGAGCGAAGCTGTTTCCCGTACCATCGGTGAAACACGACCTCCTATCGCACTTGCATAAGTATCCAATACTTATATATATATGAGAACTATGCGTTGTGTCCCTCACAACCACACAAGTGCAATACTAGCCTATTCCGCATTATCGATGTCCAGTCTCGATAATACTACAGCTAGGGATATTTAATGATTAATCATTCGGGGACTGATACTGTCTCATATCATTCTCAGTCCAGGAACTAATCATAGGGACCTCTCTTCATTTATATATATATTTATGGTGATCTAATCACAAATGATGAGAGTGCAATTTCCTTGTCACATAGTTAATTTGCTACAACAACACAATGATGTGCAAATAGTGACGCTATGGGTCATTTTGTCCAACAATCTCCCACTTGGCACATAGCGAGTCACTCAAGTGTCCTACACCCGAACTATGTACGGTTCGCTCAAATTGCTGAGGAAAGATTTTCGTCAGCGGATTTGCTTGATTATCGTCTGACGCGATTTATATGATCATCACATCGCCATGATGTATGATCTGAATGAATCAGATGATATAGAAGTATATATCTGGATCGTCGATGAGACCTTTAATTCCTTAGCCTGTGCTGACGCCTAGCTCAGCTGCTAAAAGAACTATATCTAATCTAATTAGATTTATTTTCAATCCAAATGGCTTCTATTGCTGCCTCAGCTGCAGCAATAATCCGTATTTGTTGTTTATTCGGCAACAGTTATCTTGCTCGGAATATTTCCAGCTCACTGTCCCGTTATTCAAACTTTATAGTACCTCAGTATTTAATTGTTTAGAAACTTGCAGCGGTGATCCCAGTCACTTCAAGTTCTCATTCTCCATAGTTTAAGACAGCATCTTTAGTTCTCTAAGATACTAACAGATGTTCTTAATCTTCAATCCAGTGACTATCACTTGGATTGATCTGATCGTGACTCCATATGCTCGAAGCGTATGAGACACCCTATCAAGTACATTTTAAATGTACAATTTCCCAGAGAGTGTTAACAACTCCAAATCTATCCTAGTAGATCTTTATTCCTTGAATAAAGGTTGTTACTCCCCAGAATTCTACGGAGAATTTCTATTGAAAGAATATCTATGAAAGCCAAGCTTTCACCAATTACTTTATGGGAATATCATTGTCAGTGCCCTCTCCCACTAACCTCCTTATATACACAAGAATTATTTCGTTTTGAGTCAAATCACAAACCATTATGATTATTTCAAAACGACAGTTCTAAGAACCTTACGCTTGCATTAATCCAAACATGGATCGAATAACCCGCAAACCTCGTTTGTTGGTTATACAAAATCGTCAGGATGTTGTAAACATCCTCCAAAAGGTTTCCTTTTCAGGAAAGCGATTTTGATCTACAACTGACACATTTCTTAAATGAAATACGCAGTTATCAACAAGCATCTTCAAAATGAATTTACCATGGCAACAGGTAAAAGGTTGAACCGTTATTAACAGAATGTTGATAACGATACCTTTCCGTCAAAAGCCCAGCTTTGTACGTTGGTATGTTGCCATCCATGTATGTCTTCCTTGAAGACGTTTAATGTACCAATAGGCACAATGCCTTGTGGTACAACAACTAGTATCCAAAATAGTTGTTATACATGGAATCCATTTCGGATTCATGGCACTTTGCCATAATAGGGAGTCGATACCTCGTATCACTTCCTCAAAACGTAGTCGGATGGTACATCTCCATAAGATTGACATCTTTATGAGGTGAGATCAGAAACCCATACCCTAGGTTGTTTTCTGACTCTATCCGATCTACTAGTTTCTTGTGTATTTGAAGATTAATGGTATAGATTCATCATAGATGAACTATTTATGTTCCATTAAGGACTTCGTGCATTGAACAGTATTACTCTGATTTTCATCGAGTATCACTATCCTCCCACTGACCACTGCATATCGGTATTCCTCTCAGGAAAACCGTATGGTGAGCAACAATCATATTGTTCTCTTGTGAGATTTATAAGTACTATACTTATGGTTTCCTTCAGGATAACCTATATTGGCACTTATCCAATTTGGGTTCTAGTTTGGTATCATCCAAACGTTATGCCTGGCATACCCAAATTATTAGGAGTGAGAAACCCCGTTTCTTTCCTGTTCATATCCTATATGATATCTGTCAAACAGATTTATATGGAACCTTATTCTAAATAAGTTTTGCACTGTTAATACATATCCTATTGAAGGAAACAGTAGCTCAGAGCGACTCGTGATAAACCTTATCATGTCCAACAAAATTCGGTTTTAGTTCGGACACACCGTCTAACTGACGTGTCTCGGGTGGAGTCCTTATTTGAAAGAATACCGTACTCTTTCATGTACGTATGAAACTTACTGCTTAAGTATTTTCCATTACGGTCTTACCGAGGCGGAATAATACTATAGCCGATCTGTTTATTTACTTCGTGTCGAAACTTTAAAGTTTCCGATTTGTGTTCTTCAAAAGAAACACATAACCATAACGTGATGCCACATCCGTTAAGGTCACGAAATATTCATGTTCACATCTAGCCTAGCTAGATATGGGCCCACTAACTTCACCATGAATAGGGCTAACAGATCGGTGGCCTTTATACTATTACCAAGTAAATAGTATTTTCGGTACTTTACCTTATAAACTAGATTCGCAGACCTTATTTGAGTAATCAAATCAGTCCTAGTACCCACTCTTCAAAAGTGTGGATATACGAGTCTGGTTTAATTGTGTCCTAGACAACAGTGCCACAAATAAGTCTCTATTGATCAAATCAATATGAGCTATTTATTTGTCATTTTATATGTTTGAGATTTTCATTATATTCAAAATATAAATTCTGTTATTTTACATCTAATGTATTTATCTCAGTATCATCTTTATATAATAAAACACTTTAGTGTTCTAGAATATAAAGGTTTTATCCGGAATGGATTAAACACTGATAGAGAGATAATGTCTCTAGTCAAACTAGTTACATTATAACAGTTCCCAATTTAAGTACATACCCAAAAGGGTAGTTCCTAAACTTAGGTATCTACGGTCGAAACAGCGACTTTCGTCCCGTTTCCGATTTGCAGAGAATTCTCGGCTTGAAGTCAGTATCAAGCTCATAGCGGATTCTGAACATCAATACATATATTTTATGTACCACACTAAGTATTTAAAATCCAATTTTAATACTAGTAGTGAACATAACTTTGACAAATATTTTAAAGTTAGAGTCTCGCCCTTTCTTTAATTCCTTCGTGTCTTCCATATCCAAATGGTAGTCACTTTGGGATATGTCAATTATCCTTTCAATATTTCACAAACCTTTGGCCAAGCCTTGGGTTCGAAATATCGAAACGATGTGCACCTTGTGCTACATGCCCAATTGTAAACTTTTGACTTTTCACCTCTAGAATAGTCAATTAATTCTCCAAGAATTATTAATTGCAATTTAATACTTTTAAATCTAAAATAGATTTATGATAAGTATATTAATTAAGCACTAAAGTCATCATCACATAAATCTTCCAAGATTTTATGCTCAACTTATTTGCTTAATTATGGGTCTAGTCATAATAAGTTATTTTATCAAATAAATTAACCTATTGTTAATTCCCAATTGAAAATTAAATCATTTAAAACATTTAATCCAAAGATTATATATTCTAAATATTTAACTTTTAAATTCTTTCTTGATTTTAATAGTCCAACTATTAATCAATTTTAATAAGGTACTATTATTATAATGATTACAATAATCAAATTATTTAATCAACTATAATTTTAATATTGATTACTATAATCTAATTATAAAATCAACTATCATTTTAATTCAATTATATTGATTACTACAATCCAATTATAAAATCAACTATATATTGAATAAGTTTGTATATAGTCCAACCATATATATTTTTAAAACTTCTAGGTCCCAAGATCAAACAGAAATGAGATGATTTTTTGATTCAATAATGTTGGACATGTGTTGATGAAAGATTAACATGATTAATTAGTGTAATTGGTATTTTGGAAATGTTAATTTGACTAATTAATTATGGCTAATGCACTTTAGTTAATTAAATTGGGAAATTTGGAAATTTGGAATTTAATTAGTTGAGCTAAATTTGGAATTGGGCTTATAATGTTGTATTTGGGCTTAATGGGCTTGGTTGGGCCAAGTTTGGTTTGGGTTAATTGGTTGGATCCAATTGGGCCCAAAACCATATCCATAAAGTCCAAATATAATATAATGGACCTTTAAAATTTTAATTGGGACTAATGGGCCTAAATTGATTTTTGGCAAAAGGGTGATTCCTTATTGGGCTTTGGTTGCCAAAGTCCATGCCTTATAAATTAATTGAAAGCCCATTGGACTTTAATTAAATTGACATTGGATGTTAATTGCGCTTTGAGACCCGTAAAGATTAAAATTAGAATCTAAGTCGTAAAGGCATATTAATAAAGTGTAATTATTTATTTTGGAATTAAATATAGAATTAGTATTGAATGCAAATTAAATTGGATTTAATATTGTAGTTTAATATAATTCAAGAATTCGTACTTTGAGTACTTATTCTTAAAACGAGTTTGACTCGCGCAAATCAAATCGTTGTTTGAACATTGGATGGTCATTAATTTCAGATTAATTAATTGGATTATATTGATTGATAACATGCTTTGTGTGAATACATGGATGTGATGTATGGATAATGTATATCAGATGGATATTAGATGGGTGAGGGAAATTTGGAAATTGTTGTAATAAATTTAGAATTTATTAAATTGGACCTGCGTGTCCAGCCTATTACCTCTTGACTCTTTGTATTTCTCTTCTCACATATTCCCCTCAATGTAAATGAGGTTTGTTTATAAGTGTTATGTAATTGGGTAGAAGTAAGATTTGTGCTAGCGGAGAGAGGAAAGAGAGATATTTGTTCTAGGAAAAAGTTGTTTTAAATATCCATCCGCATATCATTATTAATTTATTTACCGCACCTTATTATTCTTTTAGAATGCATGCTTAAGGGTGTATGATGAGACCTAAGCAAAGATAATTAATTGGTTGCCAATTACGCGAAAACCCTCAATAAATATTAAGCGTTTTTCCTTCCATTCAATGATTCATTCTCAAGATCCAAGATTGGCACTGGTTTGTTGGCCAAAGTCAAGACCTTTGTCCATCGCGGATGTGTTTGAATCATGAAGGCTTTGTTCCATATCGCATGTCTTGTCCAAGTTGTGATTTGTTGGCTAAAGTCAAGATCACTTCTTGTCCATCGACATCGATTACGAAGCTTTCCAAGGTCAATGGGTCCCGCTTAACTGGAATCATTAAGTTTGTTGTGCCAAAGCCAATGTTTAGTTGATTCAGAGGAAAAAGGTTAGGAAATATATGGATATATTGGCATATATTGGATATACGTTTCGGACTTGGATACCTACTGGATCTAGGAATTGTATGGGATCCAATTGATCTTAGAGATCTACCTAGTTAAATATCATACAGCTTGTTGGCCAAAGTCAAGGTTGTGTGTTATTTAACGAGATCCTAGCCCACTAGGAAACAAGGTTTCCCGAGTACTCAACAGAGGGTTAGAGGCTCGCCGAAAAATAGTGGGAGGCAAGTATTAAATTTTCAATTTAGTTTAGATACTTGCCAATACGCGCTCATTTCATTTTTCGTCATTAATTAAATATATATTAGTTGGACTAATATGTAATCGTTGTTTTAATTAAACAGTTGGACTGTATTCAAACTACTTCAAATTATAGTTGATTATATAATTGGATTATAGTAATCAATATATTTGAATTTAACCAATTAAATTATAGTTGATTATATAGTTAGACTATAGTAATCATTATATTCAATAGTACCTGAAATCGTTGATTGGATATTGGACTATAGCAATCAAGATAACTGAAAGATTAATGTTTAAAACATAATTCTGGGTTATAATGTCTTTAAACGGCTTTAATTTTCAGATTGGGAATAATACCTCAGGATAGTCCTGGGAACTGAGAAGTTACTCTATTTGATTGAGAAACCTCTTGGGCCTAAGCCCGGAGTTGAGCAAATAGAAGAACATGATATTTGGAATATTCATGTGATGATAACTTTAGTGCTCAATCCTTATGCTAGATGCAATGACTCTTTAATTCCATCGTCAGACTTAAGGATTAGATCCTTGTACCATGATGATGAAATTAAAGATCTTCATAGATCTATTCTAAGATCTTAGAAGTACAAATTGCATAAGAAGCTCTTTAGCTCGTGTATGTCAAAGGGTACATCTGTCGAGCACTAGGTGTCGTAGATGATTGCTGACATCGATCAGCTAGGTTAGATGGGCATTACCTACGTGGCCGAGACTATCAAAGATTTCATCTTATAGTCTCTACCCGAAAGCTGGAGCAGGTTCATTATGAATCAAGAGTAAACTCTTGGAGAGTTGATGGCTATGCTCAAGGAGGCAGAGCCAGAGCTTCTAAAATGGGCAAAGGCAAAATCATCAAAGTCTTCTGGGAAGACAAAGGAAATATCTCAAGATGTCTGCCTAAACTGTGGCAAACGGGGTCACTGGAAGTGTGACTGCCGTATGGACAAGGCAGACATGAAGGAAGTGAAGACGGGGCAAGGCTCCGACTTCAAGTATGTTTGTCATAAATATGTTTACTACTAGTTTCAAAATTGGATTTTTGATACTAAGTGTTGTACATATATATGTACTGATGTGCGGAATCTGCTGATAAGCAGGATACTGACTTCGGTTGAGATTGATATGTGAATTGGAAACGGGATGAGAGTCGCTGTTTTAACCGTAGAAACCTAAGTTTAGGAACTACCATTTGGGTATGTACCTTAATTAGGAGACTGTTAAAATGTACATAGTTTGACTAGAAACATTATCTATATATCAAAGTTTAACCCGTTGCGGATATACCTTTATATTCTAGAACACTGAAGTGTTTCATTTTATAAAGATTATATTGAGATATGCACATTAGATGTGAATAACAGTATTTATATTTTGAATATAAATGAATCTCAAACGTATGACATGACAAACAAATAGTTCAAACTGATTTAATCAGATAAGACTTATTTGTGGCATTGTTGTCTGGGACACATTAACAAGACTCGTATATCCACACTTTCGAAGAACTAGGACATATTTGATCCTATTCAAATGATGTCTACGAATCTAGTCAATTAGGCAGAGTGCCTAAAACACCTTTTACTTGGTAAAAGTGCAAGTGCCATCGATCTGTTAGCCCTCGTTCATAGTGATGGAACTGGGCCCATGTTTAGATAGGCTAGAGATGGATATGAATGCTTTGTAACCTTTACGGATGTGGCATCGCTTATGGTTATGTGTTTCTTTTGAAACACGAATCAGAAACTTTTGATAAATTCAAAGAGTTTCGACACGAAGTAGACAGACAGATCGGCTAAAGTATTAAACCGTCACGGTTAGATCGTGATGGAAAATACTTAAGCAATAAGTTTCTCAATTACTTGAAGGAGTATAGTATTCTTTCATAGTAGACTCCTCCCGGAACACCTCAATTTGACGGTGTGTCCGAACTGAGAAATCAAATTTTGTTGGACATGATGAGGTTAATTATGAGTCGCTCTGAGCTACCATTTTTCCTTCTAGGGATACGCATTTAACAGTGCAATATTTATTTTGAATAAGGTTCCATAAAAATCTGTTTGACAGACTTCATATTAGATATGAACAGGAAAGAAACCAGGTTTTCTTATTCCTGAAGATTTGGGTATGCTATGCATATGTTTGGATGATACCAAACTAGAACCCAAATCGGATAAGTGTATAATTTGTAGGTTATCCTAGGGTAACCAAAGTATAGTACTTATACAACTCACAAGAGAACAATGTAATTGTTGCTCGCCATGCGATTTTCCTAAGAGGAATACCTATATGTAGTGGTAAGTGGAGGAAAGTAAAACTAGATGAAAATCGGAGTAATACTGTTCTAGGCACTGATTCCTTAATGGAACACAAACAGTTCATCAAGGATGAAACTGTACCACAATCTTCGAATACACAATAACCGCGTAAGTCGAAGAGAGTTAGAAAACAACCTGGGAGGTATGGGTTTCTGATCTCACCTCATTAAGAGGTCAATCTTATTGAGGAAGACAAACCGACTACGTAAGAGAAAGTGATACAAGGTACCGACTCCATATTATGGAAAATTGCCATGATGTCCAAAATGGATTCCATGTATACCAACTAAGGGTGGACACTGGTTGATGTACCGGAAGGCATTGTGCCTATTGGTACAATATAAGTCTTCAAGGAAGACAAACATTGATGGCAACATACCAACGTATAAAGCTAGGCTTGTAGTGAAAAAGTATCGTTATCAATATTGTGTCGATTATGATGAAACCTTTTAACCATTGCCATGATTAAATCCATTTGAATAATGCTTGCTTATGCTGCATGTTTCATTTATGAAATATGGCAGCTGAACATCAAAATCGCTTTCCTTAAACGGAAACCTTTTGGAGGATGTTTACAACATCCTGACGGTTTTTTCGTACCAAAATAAGCAAACAAGGTTTGCAAGTCAAATCGATTCATTTATGGATTGAAACAAGCATTACGTTATTGGAACTAGCGTTTTGATGTAATCATAATGGTATATGATTTAATTCAAAATGAAAATAATCCTTGTGTATATAAGGAATTTAGTGAGAGCGCACTGATAGTGATTGTCCTAAATAATGATGATATATCATTTCTTGGAAATGATATTCCCATAATACAATCGGTGAAAGCTTGGCTTTCATGAAAATTCTCTGTAGAATACTTGGGAGAGACAACCTTTATTCTAGGAATAAAGATCTACTGGGATAGATCTAAAAGTTGTTGACACTCTCCGAGAACTCGTACATTGAAATAAATGTAAGCGACCTGGTGTCTCATATGCTTTGAGCATATGGAGTCACAATCAGGCCAATCCAAGTGATGGTCACTGGATTGATGTTAAGAACATTCTTAAGTATCTTAGATGAACTAAGGATGCTTTCTTATACTATAGAGTAGGAGAACTTGAAGTGACTGGGTTCACTGCTGCAAGTTTCATAACCGATAAAAATGACTATCAGTCGTAATAAAGGTACTATATAGTTTGAACAACGGAACAATTAGCTGGAAATCTTCCAAGCAAGATACTGTTGCCGAATAAACAACAAAAGCGGAATATTGCTGCAGCTGAGGTAACAATAGAAGCACTTTGGATCTTAATAATCCTAATTGGATTAGGAGTAGTTCTGTTAGCAGCTGAGCTAGGCTACAACACATGCTAAAGAATTAATGGTCTCATCAACGCTCCAAGAATATACTTCAACTGTTCATCTGATTCGTTCGGATCATACATCGTGGCGATATGATCATTGAATAAATCACATCAGATGATAATTTTGCAAATCCGCTAACGAAAGCAGTTTCTCAGCAGAAGTTTGAGCGAACCGTACATAGTTCAAGTGTAGGACACTTAAGTGATTGGCTATAGGCCAAGTGGGAGATTGTTGGACAATTATGACCCATAACATCACTATTTGTACATAACATTGTGTTATTGTACAAATTAACTATGTGACAAAGGAAATTGCTCTTTTATCATTTGTAATTAGATTACCGGGATATATAAATGATAAAAGTCCATATGATTAGTTCCAGATTAATAAGATATGAGACAGTATCAATCCATGAAGGTTTAATCATTAAAACATCCCTCGTCGGAGTATTATCGAGATTGGACATCGATAATGCGGAATAGACTAGTATTGCACTTGTGCGCGTTGTGGGAGTATAACGGCATAGTTCTTATATATTTGGGTATTGGATACTCATGCAAATGTAATAGGAGGTTGTGTTTACCGATGGTATAGAAACAGCTTCGCTCTGGATAGACCCCTCGAAATTCCATTGGTAGTATGACTATGTGTCTATGGAAGTCCGAATCAGGGTAGGTGTATTTGGTCTTAACCTGAGACTTGCACCGCTAATACTTGCGACAATCAATATACTTTGGTTTTGGTCTTCCAGGGCTTTAACAAGTTATGTGTACGCCTCTTCTGGGTATATTGAGAATCGTAGTGTATTGGGTGTGATGTCAAGATGGAAGTATCACTTCAGTCATATGGAGATGATGGTCACGTAGGATACGTAACTAGTACTCTTATATGCTGTAGCTATCAGGATAATATGACTAGGTCATGCTTATCCGATTATAGAGACTAGTTACCAGAGATCCGATATGTGCTTCATAAGGGGTAGACACAATTCCAGCCTCAGGCCTAGCACGTGACATCCGATAATGGATCGAAATACGCAATACTACTTATACTACGCCTGATATAGATTACATATTCCTTTAAGAATATTTCTGGAGAATTGGGTAGGCACGGTGCATTGCTAGAAGCCAACCATGTCTTGTAAATCGGTAAAAACATAGTACTAGGCACGTACGTGTTCGGATAGTCCGACGACCGGATTTTTTTTTTGGATAAGGTAAGTATTATAACCAAAAGAAAAACTATACAAAAGCAAAGGGGCATCCCCCAGGATCTAGAGAGGACAGGCCCTCCTAGAAGAAAGCCAAACGGCTACAAGAGATCAACTAAAGATGTCATCGGGCAGGTGCCACGAAAGGTGAAGCCATTTATTGTCATAAGATGGATTCACCTTACGTAAAGAACTAACACGATTCCGAACATCAAAAACAATATCATATAGAAGAACAGAAACTGGCCTAAGAGGCATATCATGAGTGCGAGCATTCCTCTCCCTCCATATATGGTAAACTGACGCTGCAAATGACAGACGAACCAGAAGATGATATAAAGAGGCACCGGAAAACTGACAAAGCCACTCAACAGTTTGGCGCCAATCTCGACAGCTCCTATCTAAACCACACATGGCTAGCACAGACGACCAAACCCTCGATGAAAAGAGGCATTGAAAGAAAAGATGATCGATGTCCTCACTCGAACAACCACACAAAATACACCGCGAGCATGAGGATATACCAAATTTCATCAGACTGTCCTGAGTACAAAGGCCTCCCTGAATAATCATCCAAAGAAGAAAAGAATGGCGGGGAATAGATTTTAATTCGGCCGAACGAGTTAATTTATAATTAATTCGTTAGAAACGTGAATATTAATTTTGCTAGGTATAATTATTTAATTAAATTTGATTTAATTACGTCGCAACGGAAAATTTGTTAATTCGGAATTAACGAACCCGAGCCCGGAATATGTTTGCGAGGCCACTCCGATTTTGAATCAAGTGCAGCCACAAATCACATCGCAAGTCACTCACATGTCACATCCACTTTTTGTGATGTGTGTCATGTCACATTTTTGGTGATGGAGGTGGTTCAAGAGTAATTAAGCTAGCACACTAAAGGAGTCTTACAAAGGTGATAGGGAAACCCATTCATGAGCATGGAATCATCATTCACAAAGCTTGGAGCTTAGAGCATACAAATGGGACCTTGGCCGAAACTTGGAGAACAAAAGAGGAGCTTGGCCGAGAGCTTCAATGGAGCAAGGAAAATTTTTGTGTTCATCGCAACACAAATCCGATCAAAGTGAGTATTTCCGCAACTTTACTTTGTTGTATTCACACTTTTCTTTCACTTAATTGATCTTGGTTTGACCTAGAAAACCCAACACCTCACGCACAAAGCCCCCTCCATCCAGTAACCTCATGTACAAAGCCACCTGCCTTCACACTCATTCACGCCAAAATAGTTTGCTCCACGCTATAAAGCCACTCAACGGACACAGCTCACAAGCCCTCTTTCACACCCACACAATGCCACCAGTCCACGTACCAAGCAGCCTCACTCAGGCCACATATCTCTCCAAACCACAGCAGCCCCACAACTTCACATATCAACACGTACCAATCAGTCTTCATCTTTCACGCCTTCAACAAACCACACTGCCACCAATCCCCGTAGCAACACATAGCCCTCACGTACCCCTTTATCACTAACTACCTCACGCTCCAAACAGCCCCTAATTCACCGAACAAACTGCCCTAAACTGCACCTTTAAACTGCCTAGCTTTACAACATAAATACTCCCTTGAAACAGTCCATAATTCGCCCCCAAAATTGCACCAGAAAACTACCCCGTAAAACCCGCAAATCGTAAGACAAAATAGTCCCGCTTTACTGCAAAACAGTTAGCCAATACCGCGACCAGAAACAGCCATAAAACGGAGTAAAACCGCAGCCCGAACAACGAAACATCGAAGGAAAACGTTAAACCAGTAAATCAGAGGAGTTGCGGAGCATCAACCCTTCCGACGGTCGAGTAACACACTTGCAAGAGACGAATTAAGAGGTTAGACCTGAGGGCACATTCTTTATTTATTATCTTTTATTTTTATTTATTTTAGTACTTTATTTCATATGAGTATTGTGGATTGGTGCATGATGTGATTTCCGGATGAACGGAATATGTGTTCTCTCTTGCGGTATATCGGATGGAAACCCGGACGTAAATTTCGTAGCCGAATCCGAATTGACGGTATTGCGGTTTGCACTCGAGATACAATGCCATGAACCACTTGAGAGACACACATGTTTCGTCTCATCCAACCTTGTGTTCAAGCATGATTTAGTCTAATATGTTATTTATTTTTTAAGCATGATTTAGTCTAGTATGTTATTTATTTTTAAGCATGATTATGTTATTTTTTATGCATGTTATAGTTATTTTCTTTCGCAATAGGAATTTAATTTACGTTTATGTTTAAGATTGGCGTACACAGAACCTGTTAAAGCCCTGGACGACCTCAACCAAAGTATATTGATTGTCGCAAGTATTATCGGTGCAAGTCTCAGGTTAAGACCAAATACACCTACCCTGATTTCGGACTTCCATAAACACATAGTCATACTACCAATGGAATTCCGAGGGGGTCTATCCAGAGCGAAGCTGTTTCCCGTACCATCGGTGAAAAACAACCTCATATTACACTTGCATGAGTATCCTATTCCCAAACATATGAGAACTATGTAGTTGTGCCCTCACAACACGCACAAGTGTAATACTAGTCTTTTACGTATTTATCGATGTCCAATCTCGACAATACTCTGACTATGGATATTTAATGATTTAACCTTCGTGGACTGATACTGTCTCATATCATTCTCAGTTCAGGAACAAATCATATGGACCTCCTATCATTTATATATCTAGGTGATCTTATCACAAATGATAAGAGTGCAATCTTTTTTTCACATAGTTAATTTGTACAACAACACAATGATCTGTACAAATAGTGACTCTATGGGTCATAATTGTCCAACAATCTCCCACTTGGCCTATAGCCAGTCACTCGAGTGTCTACCATCCGAACTATGTACGGTTGGCTTAAATTGCTGAGAAAAGGTTTTCGTCAGTGGATTTTCATGATTATCGTCTGATACGATTTACTCGATCATCACATCGCCACAATGTATGATCCGAACAAATCAGATGAATATCGAAGTATTTATTTGGATTGTTGATGAGACCATTAATTCTTTAGCATGTGCTGAAGCCTAGCTCAGCTGCTAAGAGAACTATATCTAATCTAATTAGATTTTATCTACCCCAGAAGGCTTCTATTGCTGCCTCAGCTGCAGCAATAATCCGAATTTGTTGTTTATTCGATAACAGTATCTTGCTTGGAAGATTTCCAGCTCACAGTACCGTTATTCAAACTGTATAGTACCGTTTTTATCGGTTGGGAAACTTGTGGTAGTTATCCTAGTCACTTCAAGTTTTTCTTCGCCAAAGTTTAAGACAACATCCTTATATCTCTAAGATACTAACATATGTTCTTAATATCAATCCAGTGACTATCACCTGGATTGGCCTGTTTGTTAATCATATGCTCAAAGCGTATGAGATACCAGGTCGCGTATATTTTTCAATGTACGATTTCTCGGAGAGTTTTCGAAAGACAAGTTTTCGCCGATTATTATAGGAATATCATTTCCAAGAAATGACACATTATCATTATCTTATGGGACAACCACTATCAGTGCGCTCCCACTAACCCTCTTATATACACAAGAACCTTTTCATTTTGAATTAAATCATATACTATTATGATTACATCAAAACGATAATTCCTAGAACCAATGTTTGCTTCAATCCAAACATAGATCGATTAACCTGCAAACCTTGTTTGGTAGTTTTAGTACGAAAAATCGACATGATGTTATAAACATCGTCCGAAAGGTTTCCTTTTCAGGAAAGCGATTTTCCCGCAAAGCTGTCATATTTCATAAAATCAAACACGCAGCTTTAGCAAGCATTATCCAAATAGATTTACCGTGGGAACAGGTAAAAGGTCGAATCAAAATCAACACAATGTTGATAACGATACCTTTTCGTTAAAAGCCTAGCTTTACACGTTGGTATGTTGCCATCCATTTATGTCTTCCTTGAAGACTTATAAAGTACCAGTAGGCACAATGTCTTGCGGTACATCAACTAGTATCCAAACTTGTTGACATACATGAAATCCATTTCGGACTCATGGCACTTTGCCATAATAGGGAGTCGGTACCTTGTATCACTTCCTCATACGTAGTCAGTTGGTATACCTCAAAAGATTGACATCTTTACGAGGTGAGATCAGAAACCCATACCCCAGGTTGTTTTCTGAATCTCTCCGACATACGCGGTTCTTGTGTATACGAAGATTAATGGTAATAGTTTCATCATTGATGAACTATTTGTGTTCCATTAGGAATCGGTGCCTGGAATAGTATTACTCCAATTTTTCATCGAGTTTTACTATCCTCACCACTACCACTGCATATCGGTATTCCTCTCAGGAAAACCGCATGGTGAGCAACAATCCAATTGTTCTCAAGTGAGTTGTATAAGTACAATAGTTTGGTATCCCTATGATATCCTAAAATTTGCACTTATCCAATTTGGGTTTTAGTTTGGTATCATCCAAACATATGCCTAGCATTCCCAAATTTAACAGGAATGTGAAACCCGGTTCCTTTCCCGTTCATATCTAATATGTTATCTGTCAAACAGATTTTAATGGAACCTTATTCTAAATAAGTTCTGCACTGTTTATAGGTATCCGTTGAAGGAAATGGTAGCTCAGAGTGACTCATGATTAACCTAATCATGTCTAACAAAATTCGGTTACTCGGTTCGGACACACCGTCAAATTTAGTGTTCCGGAAGGAGTCCGCTTTTGAAAGAATACTTTACTCTTTCAAGTATTTTAGAAACTTATTGCTTGGGTATTTTTCATTACGGTCTTACCGTGACGAAATAATACTGTAGCCGATCTGTATGTCTATTTCGTGTCGAAACTATAAAAGTTTCCGATTTGTGTTCTTCAAAAGAAACACATAACCATAACGCGATGCCACATACGTATAGGTCACGAGATATTCATATCCACATCTAGCCTAGCTAGACATGGGCCCACTTGCTTCACTATGAACTAGGGCTATCAGATCGGTGGCATTTACACTTTTACCAAGTAAATAGTGTTTTAGGCACTTTGCCCAGTAAACTAGATTCGCAGACTTTATTTGAATGGAATCAAATCAGTCCTAGTACCCACTCTTCAAAAGTGCGGATATACGAGTTTTGTTTGATTGCGTCCCAGACAACAATGTGAAAATTTAGTTTCTACTGATCAAATCAGTTCGAGCTATTTGTTTGTCATGTTATACGTGTGAGATTTATTTATATTCTAAATATAAATTCTGTTGTTCACATCTATTGTGTTTATCTAAATATCATCTTTATATAATAAAACACTTTAGTGTTCGAAAATATAATGGTTCAATCCGCAACGGATTAAACACTGATATAGAGATAATGTTCCTAGTCAAACTAGTTACATTATAACAGTTTCCTAATTTACGTACATACCCAAAGGGCATTTCCTAAACTTAAGTATCTACGGTCAAAACAGCGACTTTCGTCCCGTTTCCGATTCGCAAATTAATCTTTATTGAAGTCAGTATCCTGTTCAAAACAGATTCTAAACATCAATACATATATTTATGTACCACACTAAGTATTTAAATCTAATTTTAATACTAGTAGTGAACATAATTATGACAAACATATTTGAAGTCAGAGCCTTGCTCGTCTTCAATTCCTTCTTGGGATATGTCCTCTTATCTTCCTAGAAGACTATAATGATTTTGTCTTTGCCATTTTTTCACACTTCAGAAGCCTTTGGCCAAGCCTTGGCATTCTGGAATATCGAAGTAAGGTTGCGCTTGCGCTACTTGCCTAATTGCAAAGTTTGACTTTTCTCTTTGAGAATAGTCATTAACCCTCCAAGAGTTTATTATTGCAATATATACTTCTAAAATCTAGGTATAGATTTATGAAGATCCTTCAATTTCAATATCATACTTTAAGAATCTAATCCTTAGTTCTGATAAAGAAATTAAGGAATCTATATGACAAGTATAATGGATTAAGCACTAAAGTTATCATTACATGAATATTCCAAATATCATGTTCCACTTATTTGCTTAACTCTAGGCTTAGGCCTAATATGTTATTTTATCAAATAAAGTAACTTATTATATTTCCAGGACCATCCTGAAATATTATTCCCAATTAGAAAAATTAAGTCATTTAAATACATTTTCCCTAGGATTATGTTTTAAATGCTAATCTTTCATTTTATCTTGATTCTAATAGTCCAACTATTTAATCAACGATTTGTGGTACTATGTATTATATTGATTATTATAGTCCAACTATACAATCAAATATAATTTAAATTAATTAACCTCAATTACATTGATTACTATAATCCAATTATAAAATCAACTGTAAATCGAAATTAATTAATTCAAATATATTGATTACTATAATTCAATTATATAATCAACTATAATACAGTCCAACTGCTTTAATTAAAATAACAATTTAAATATTAGTCCAACTAACATTTAATTGATTTGACGAATGATATTGTTTGAGCGCGTATGGCGAGTAATTGAACGAATATTGCAAATTCAATTCTTGCCTCTCACTATTTTTCGGCGAGCCTGTAACCCTCTGTCGAGTACTCGGGAAACCGTGTTTCCTAGTGGGCTAGGATCCCGTTAAATATCACACAATCTTGACTTTGGCCAACAAATTGTATGATAATTAACTAGGTAGATCTCTAAGATCGATTGGATGCAATCCAATTCCTAGATCCGGTAGGGGAACATCCAAGTCCGAAACATATATCTTATATATGCCAATACATCCAATGTATTACCTAACATTTTTCCTCTGAATCAACTAAGCCTTGGCTTTGGCACAACAAACTTAGTGATCCCAGTCAAGCGCGACCCATTGACTATGGAAAGCTTCGTAATCAATGTCGATGGACAAGAAATGGTCTTGACTTTGGCCAACAAAACACAACTTTTTTTTTTGGATAAGGTAAGTATTATAACCAAAAGAAAACTATACAAAGAGCAAAGGGGCATACCCCAGGCAAACTAGAGAGGACAAGCCCTCCTAGAAGAAAAGCCTATAGGCTACAAGCAAAGATCAACAGAAGATGTCAACGGGCAAGTGCCATGGAAGGTGAAGCCATTTATTGTCATAAGATGGATTCACCTTACGTACAAAGCTAGCACGATTCCGAACATCAAAAACAATATCATAAAGAAGAGTAGAAACAGGCCGAAAAGGCATATCATGAGTGCGAGCATTCCTCTCCCTCCAAATATGGTAGACTGAAGCTGCAAAAGACAGACGAACCAGAAGGTGACGTAAAGAGGCATCAGTGAACTGACATAACCACTCAACAGTCTGTCGCCAATCCCGACGACTCCAATCTAACCCACACAAAGCCAGCACAGACGACCAGACCCTCGAAGAGAAGATGCACTGGAAGAAAAGATGATCAATGTCCTCACTTGAACAACCACAAAGAATACAACGGGAGCAAGCAGAAATACCAAACCTCATCAAACTATCCTGGGTACAAAGGCCTCCCTGAATAGACATCCAAAGTAAGAAGGAATGACGGGGAATAGCCTTCCGGAACCAAACAACTCGAGACCAATGCAACAAGTTTCCCCTAGTACGCATGGCATTCCAAGCACTATCCACAGAAAATCTCCCACTCTTATCATCCTCCCAAACCAGCACGTCCTCCCTCAAACTAGAAGGAGACGGAAGATGGGACTGAGCCAAGTCAACAAGGGCAGCAGACCTAGAAGGGGGCCAACGCCAAGCAGAATCTGAGATAATGGAAGCAACTGTAGCCATCCTATCCAAGCCAGAGTCATAAATCACTCTCTCACCCAACGTGTCCACAATCGGGCCCAAAGGATGCCAAAAATCAAACCACAATAAGTCTTCTCACCATTCCCAATCCTAACTCTCATCCGCCGCCGGGACCAAGAACGGAGCTCCAAGATCTTACGCCAACTCCAAGAGCAATCAGAAGGACATTGGACCTCCCAAAAACTTCTCCCCCTCAACAAATAAGAGTGAACCCAATTCGTCCAAGAAGAGACCTGGCTAGAACAAAAAAACCAAATGTGCTTAACAATAGCCGCTCTATTCCAAGTATCCAAACTCTTAATCCCCAGCCCACCCTCCTTAAGAGGTAAACAAACTCTACTCCAAGCCACTCTCGCCCCAGAAGAGGTGAGTGCACTACCCTTCCAAAGGAAAGAACGCAGAATCGTCTCCACCTTCCTAATAACAGACTTAGGAAGAATAAACAAGGAAGACCAGTAAACTTGAATGGAGAACAAAACCGACTTAATAAGCTGAAGCCGACCCGCATAAGAGAGAAATTTACTACTCCAACTCTTAGCACGTAAAACAATACGATCCACAAGAGAAGCACAATCTGAGGCCCGAAGTTTAGTAGAGATCAAAGGGACACCTAAATACCGCACAGGAAGAACCCCTGCTTGGAACCCCAAAACATGACGCAGTTGGCCCTGGAGAGTAGAAGAGATACCAGAAGAGAAGAAATGACTTTTAGCTGGATTCGGGATCAAACCTGATAAACTACTGAACTGCCCGAGACAATCCTTGATCAATGAAACCGAGGGGGCATCTGCTTTACAAAAAATCATAAGGTCATCCGCAAAGCAGAGATGAGTAAGACGGTAAAGAAAGGGTGAGTACAAAGCTTTCGTGATTCAAACACATCTTCGACACTGATATGGAACAAAGCTTTCGTGATTCAAACACATCTTCGACAGACAAAGGCCTTGACTTTGGCCAACAAACCAATGCCGTCTCGGATCTTGAGTGAGAATCACTCAATGGAAGTAAAGACTCTTAATATTTAGCGAGGGTTATTCGCGTGCAAATTGGCAACCAATTTATTATCTTTATTAAGGTCTCATCATCATACACCCTTAAGCATGCATTCTAAACACATAATAAAGCGCGTATGTATAAAATAATAATGATATGCGGATGAATATCTTATATTGATCCTAGATCAAATCTCTGTCTTTCTCTGTCCCGCTAGCACATGTATCACTTCTACCCGTTACACTACACTTCTAAAGAAACCTCATTTACATTGAGGGGAATAGGTGAGAAGAGAATACAAAGAAATATGAGATAAGGCTGGACTCGCAGGTCTAATTTATAATTCAAATTTATTACAATTTCCAAAATTGCCCCACCCTACTAATATCCATCCGATATACATTATTCATGCATCACAACCATGTATTCACACAAGCATGTTATCAATCAATCAAATCAAATTAATTAATCTGATAATTAGTGATCATCCAATGTTCAAACAACGATTTGATTTTGTTCGAGTCAAACTCGTTTTGCGAACACGTACTCAAAGTACGAATTCTTCAAATTAAATTAAATTACATAATTAAATCCAATTTAATACGCATTTAATTCTAATTCACTATTTAATTCCAAATTAAATATTACACTTTATAAAATAAACCTTTACGACTTAAATTCCAAATTTAATCGTTACGGGTCTCTTCGCCCGATTAATATCCAATATTAATTTAATTAAAGTCCAATGGGCTTTTAATTAATTTCTTCAAGGCGTGGACTTTTGGTCAACTCGGGTCTAACCGAATAACCAAAATCCAATCCGGGAGTTACCCCATAAGCCCAAAATCAATTTTGGCCCATTAGGCCCAATTAAACTTTAAAGGTTCATTAGTCGCATTTGGGCCTTTTGGATGCGGTTTTGAGCCTAATTGGATCCAACCAATTTTTCCTAAACCCAACTTTGTTACAACAAAGCTCAACAAGCCCAATAACAACTTTAAAAGCCCAAATCCAATTTAAGGCCCAATTTAATTAAATTACAAAATCCAATTTTTACAATTCAATTAAACTAAAGTGTATAGCATTTTTAATTACCCAAATTAATATTTCCAAAACACCAAATTTGTCCAATTAATCATGCTTATCATCAATGAATCATGTCCAACATAATTTGATCAAAATCAAACCCAATTAACACATGCTAAAGTCTCGGCCAAAGGGGAAAAATATGCCCAAATCAAATTCAATCCAATTGAACCAAATTAAACATAAATTCAACATCCCCAAATGATTTCTAACACATCCAATGTTCAAAAAAATAAAAATTCCAAGACAATTAGGGAGCCTCCATTTTCGGCCAAGCCTAACAAATTGGGGAAAATTAATCCAATTAATCTTTCATCAAATTGATTACATATAACTCTAAGTTATCCTTATACAAGCATATTTAAACAAACAATTTGTCAAAAACATGCTTAAATCAAAAAGCCCCAAATTTAGTTAAGAACCCTAATTTTCGTTTCATGCTCAAATGGCTCAAGATACCTTTGTTGGGTTTCAATCAAGTCCCAAGGATCATAAATCAAGCATAAAACGAGTTGAATACAACCAAATGAGGTGCGGAATGGCTCACATTGATTGGTTGAGATGCATGTGGTGATGAACCAAAAACGCACTTCAAGTTTCTACCTTTTCCAAGCTCTGCAGTGGGCTGCGCAAATGGTGATTTTCTTCCTCCAAGAATCGGCCATGGGTGTCCTCCATGGAAGCTCCAAGCTTCACAAGGTGATTCCTTGCTCATGAAAACACTTCCCTATCACCTTGGTATATCTCTATGAGTGTGCTAGCACTTAGATCTTGCAACAAGACATTAGCTTCTCCATTTTGCTCGGTGAAACCAGAAAAACAGAGGAGAAGAATCGGTCCAAGACCAAGAGAGAGGAAGAACGATTTTGGCTCTCAAAAACGCATCGAGGAGAGAGAGGAGGGAAAAAGAAAAGTAAAATAGGTTTTATATTTATATTTTCCAAAAACAAATAAAACATATATACCTTTCTTTTTCCAAAAGCAAAGCATTAAATGCTTTCAATCAATCACCTCACATCAACTCACATCAATCAATCAAATGTCACATCACTCAAAGTGACATGTGATTTGACGCTTGATGTGACTCGCGATTCGACGCTCGATTTGACTTACGTGCCGCACTCGAATTTGAAATGCGAATGCGCTCGTAAATAATCTCGGGCTCGGGTTCGCTAATTCCAAATTAACGAATTTTCTGTTGCGTCGTAATTAAATGATTACGCCTAGTGAAATCACTATTCACGTCGCTAACTTAGAATTAATTCGTTCGCCCGAATTAAAATCTAATTTTAATTCCGCGTCGAAATCCAATTTCGTATAATATATCAAATATATTATTTTACCGATTAATTCCAAATTAATCATTCTCTCTCTTTAATTGGTATTTTATCCTAGATAAAATATCTCCGTAATTAATCCTAGATTAATTTTCTCTCTCAATAAATTAATCCCAGATTAATTAAAGTGCGAGTCATATGTCATCGGTGAATCTTCGGGGAGCGACCCATGAGATCTCCGGATATGTTGGTAGTAAATCGGGTCGTCGAACTATCCGAACACGTAAGTACCTCGTACTACGTTTACACCGATTCACAAGACAATGTTGGCTTCTAGCAAAGCGCCATGCCTACCCAATTCTCCAGAAACATGCTTACAGGAATAAGCGATCTATATCAAGCGTAATATACATGGTATGCGTATTACGATCCAGTATCAGATGATCACGTGCTAGGCCTAGGGCTGGAATTGTGTCTGCCCCATACGAAGCACATGTCGGATGTCTGGTAACTAGTCTCTATATCGGATAACTTTGACCTAGTCATATTATCCCGATGACTGCAGTACTTAAGAGAACCAGTACCGTATCCTACGTGACCAACATCTTCATATGATTGGAGTGACACTTCCGTCTTGAAATCACACCCAACACACTACGATTCTCAATATACCCAGTATTGGCGTACACAGAACCTGTTAAAGCCCTGGACGACCTCAACCAAAGTATATTGATTGTCGCAAGTATTATCGGTGCAAGTCTCATGTTAAGACCAAATACACCTACCCTGATTTCGGACTTCCATAGACTTTTTTTTTTTGGAAAATTACAATCGGACTTCCATAGACACATAGTCATACTACCAATGGAATTCCGTGGGGGTCTATCTAGAGCGAAGCTGTTTCCCGTACCATTGGTGAAACACAACCTCCTATTACACTTGCATGAGTATCCTATACCCAAACATATGAGAACTATGCCATTGTGCCCTCACTACACGCACAAGTGTAATACTAGTCTCTTACGTATTTATCGATGTCCAATCTCGATAATATTATGACTAGGGATATTTAATGATTTATCCTTCGTGGACTTATACTGTCTCATATCATTCTCAGTTCAGGAACAAATCATATGGACCTCCTATCATTTATATATCTAGGTGATCTTATCACAAATGATAAGAGTGTAATCTCTTTGTCACATTGTTAATTTGTACAACAACACAATGATTTGTACAAATAGTGACGCTATGGGTCATAATTGTCCAACACTTTCGACACCACAAAGTCTTCCGAACTATATCTCATAATCAGCGGAAACTTATGTGGGTAAGACTCACAAAATAATCTCTAAACGTTTTAGAGATTTTAAGCACACTTGTATTTGTTTTTAATTTCTTCTTTTTATTTCTTTTGGTTTGTCTCAACTTTTGAGAGAGAATGAAGATGAAGAAGATGAAGGCTAGGGTTAGAATGAAAGACTTAAGCCAAAAGAAAATTAAATCTTCTTTTTATACCTAGGGTTATTTGTTTCCAAAACAAACAAAACCCTTCCTATTTCCACCATGTAGAATTCGGCCAAGGCAAGGAATTTTTGAAATTTTTGTAACAACAAATTTTCAATTACCATAATGGAAAAGATGTTACAAAATTAAAAGGTTATCACTTTTTGAAAGTGTAACCACCAAAAATATGCAAGGGTTTCCAAAACCCAAAATTTGGAAATCTTATTTTAGCCTTATTAGATTATATCAAGTGATAATTATTAAAACCATATATTAACTATTAATATATAGTTCCAAGTGTGACAAATAATATTATTGATCATATTACTAATGTTTAT